>QQSS02060655.1:0-17896 GCA_003687565.2 Craspedacusta sowerbii
GATGATGATGATGATGATGATGATGATGATGATGATGATGATGATGATGATGATGATGATGATGATGATGAGGATGGCTTCTTATTTTCAATCTTTCTTTATTCGGGGCTTGTCTCCGTTTCTCCCTTTTGATACGTCATTAGGCTTGCTGGTATTTTGATAATTGGACCTTTAGTTTCGTTCTCTTGTTGCTGTTTTTATGTTTTTTGTTCCTACCTGTAAACAAAAATGTCTATGAATAGAATGCGGCAACTGGACTGGCAAGGCAGCATTGAAGCTGGAGCACCAATAGGAAGCATATATTCGTTTATAGTAAGTAACAAGTAGTTAATGCACGTCAAGCTTGTATATAAATCAAATGAGTTTTATTGTTGTTGTTAGCGGCCCCTTTATAGCAGCAATTCAGTTTGAAGTTGGTGGTTTTCCATCCATTCTCCTCGTCCTTGCGTATTCTGTTACGTATTTACAAACTTAATAGGATCCTGTATACATGTATGACGCTTTCAGTCATAGACACAGCGTTTGACTTGCGCTAGAACCTTCTTGCCGGGATAATTGCATTAATTTTGCCAGCCTACTGGTGGATTCATGAGGTGTTAGCTATTCACTGTATGCAAGATTCCAGCTATTCACCATATAATTTTCTATTCATCCTGCAGGAACACGTGCACTCAGTACTCTTGCTTGAGGAGCCCTAATGTAGATCTTTATTTCTATGGCGCTTCCACTGCTTTGCCTGCATTAGATGTAGCAAGCAGCTTCAATAAAGTGGCATATATTTATTTTGCTAGAAAACATGTATCTTGTCATACTTACGATTCTATATGACATAGCACAAATAGGTGACAGGTTTACTGCGCACTTATCATCGCCTCGGCGGCAGTCGAGTCCTCCTAACAATCATCCTCAATCATCCTCCAACTTCTTAGCCATGACGCATACAGCCAAAGAGCCGGTTTTGTAACCTAACACACAGACGATGTTTTTGATGCTGGAATCTTGTTTCAGAAATATATTTAAGTGGACTGAGTGCATTTTGTTATAGCAAGAGCACACCTAAAGCTCTCGCTTCCATTCCTATTTACACCGAGAAAATTATCCAACTGCACTCCATCTGTCTGAAACTTTGCTGCAGTTGCATGGCTAAATATTCATGAACATCAAAACTTGATATCGAAAGCTCCTAACAGGACAGAAGTTGCTTGAAAGTGGATAAAAGCGAGCTTACGTTCAGAGTGCGTCCTAGACCGTAAGTTGTAAAGGGAATAGTGATGTTTTAAATTTCCTGCATAACATCATCGATCAGTAATAAAAGCACATCGGATTGAATCCGTTATATGAGATGTAGCGTATAACTTTAAGGACGTTAATCATGATGTCTCTTGTGCCATTGACTGTAACCATTCGCTCTTAAATTGCACGTCGTAAGTAAAGTAATACATCAGTAATGCATGTTTCACATTAGTGAAACAATTATGGCATTGCAGCTTAAAAATGTGAAGAAAATCAACTGTGGCCAGCCCTTACGAGTAAGTGTCAACCACGCACATATCAAAATACCAGCTTCCAACTAGTGTCCAAATTGTAGACAAGCGTGCTACGCAATGGTGATACGTCTAGGTCGCAATAATGCACTACTTTCAATAACACAAAAGCTTATAAGGAAGCAATCCAATATCGTGTTTAACCATTCGTAAATCTTCTTGAATAGAAGGTAAGTGACGATCAATTAGCACTGAATTACTTTACTTTATATAATAAATAATTTATGCCAGAAATCAAAGCTTGTTTCAAAGGCGCTGATCTGCATGTTTTAATTTATTTATTTATTCGGACCACAGTTTTCATATTGTCCCCAAAAGTCCGCTAACGCTGCTAAATTTTACGCAAGCACGTTTAACTTTATCGACTGGAGTCAGCATTTTGAGTGAACTAGTAGTGTTTGAAAATGAGGCAAAATTTCGCGTCTTTTATAAGCTTTGGTAATGCTATACGTTCGTAGAAAAAAATTCAAACATTTATAACACGAAATTACGGACAACACCCAATTCTCGATTAGCATCTAAACAGGAAATAATAATTCTGTAAATAAATGTAAAGTTTGGTGTGGCCTAGAACACCGAATACCGTACAGAGAGACTCATATTAACCGAGCACACATATTCTAAAATGCGGTTATCACCAGTTCACTCAGCTCTCGTAGTCTAGTGGTAAGTGCTCTGCCTTCCACACCGGCGACCCGGGTTCGGTTCCCAGGCACGTCACTGGTGAGCCCCACATAGGGCGAAACGCTTCGGGCGTTGGGTGAGTGGAGGAACTGGTGAATTTCTCAATTTGGACAATTTTCTGTAAATATAATGCAGAACATATATATGGCATTTTGAAAACCCTGCATATACAAAAAGCGGCATGTCAAGGGTTGCCAAATATAAACAAAAAATTAACAGTCGGTGTATGCTGAAGAGCTAGCTATTGTGAGTTTTTCTTTCTTCTTCAGAATCCACTTTTAAAGTCTGCTATGATCTAAGTATTGTTAAGTGTTTACTTTCCTAAGGACTTTAGCAGTTGGGCAGCATAGTCCTTGCCAATGCCTGGTCTAGAAATTCGGAGTTAAAGCGATTAAAATGCAATATGGTATCGCGGTAGGGGACTCAGCTGTCTGGATCTTTATGTCAGGCCGGTTGACGCCTTTAATTATATCTGTACTTAAAGCCATTCTCTGACGCTAGCAGAAGTGCCAAAAAATTTAACGACTTGGAAAAATGCAAATCATGCTGCCACGGTTGCTGTCATGCTCTTTGACCCATACGTAGCAATGAGCCGGAATCATGGCAGATCCAAACTTCCCTTATTGGGGCTTTGAGGACATTTCGACTACCCATTTAAAGTTTCCGTATTCGCAGAGAAGCCTTGCCTGCACCACCAAGAAGCTACCATAAATAACAGATATTCACTTGGTGGTGGTAAACGTGATCGCAAGTTAGAGAAAAGAGAGTCCACCAACTTCACCAATGAAGTGAGCAAGCCTGCGTTTTTATGAACAAATCACTAACATCTTCCCCCGACAGAATAATTCGCCTTAAAGCTCAGAAAGTGAACCCTTGCTTGTGTATTTTCGAAATCGCAGTTTGTCTTCTAAAAATTGTCGAGAGTACTGCAGACTGAAGAACTTAGTTGAATTGCCAATGAATGTAAATTAGCCGTGTTACAATACTGCGTCGTTGGTATGTCAGATTTCTTAGTTATCCTGACCCCATACCATGACCCATTGTTCTTTGATAATGCTTGATAGAGCTTTGATAATGCTTGATAGAGCTTACTCGGCGTGACTCGGCGTGATGACATCGGGGTGGTGGCTTGCCTTTTGTGCTGACGAGCTTGCGTTGCGAGTGTAGGGCTAATGTTTCATGACTGTTCTTGCTACATTGGCAGTTCTTCGGCCTATGCATGTTACGTTACACTAACATGGAGAAGGGGCTTAGGCACCAACAAGATAGGAGGTTCGGATAAACAATCGTCCTCTATCGCCTGAGCTGCTACTCAGTGAGATCTAGTCTCTAGGACTATTATCTAGGAAGCTAGGTTTTACAGACGGAATCGTCCGTCGTGTATTATCGTTTCACGTTCTGTTTGAGCGGTGGCTATCTTCATACAATCCGAGGTGTGGAAAGAGAGAAGTGGTATGCGTGCCTTTATATTTCATGTAAACCTATTTGAAGTCTTTTGGAAGTTGTTCGGACATTGTTGTTGAGTATTTTAGAAGCGTGATGTTAAGTTATATCTTTTGGGCGTTGACCTAGGTGTTGCGTCAGCTAGGCGTATATTGTCATCACGATTGTATCTATTGCTTGATCGATAATTGTTATTGTGTTTTAGTTTTACGATCTTGACGAACCATTAATAATAATTCGGCGATGAAGACAAGTGTCTGTTCCTTGCGCGTTTCAAAAGTTCTATCACATCGTGAAAAACCTCCTACGATCTAACAAGCCGCTTTTGTATGAGATTTTGAAAAGAAGCCTGGCTATAAAGTTACAGGACAACGTAACCTTCAGAAGCACAATCAAAACTGGACTTGCATTAGGTATGAACAACAATAAAACGCTAAAGTATGGATGATGATTTAAAGTAAGGCCTAACGCAAAGGCTATAATTTCTATTGACAGATCCGTTGATTTATAAATTCCTGGCTTATCTACGAACTAAGAACACGTGTCTGCATGCACATGGCAACGTTAAGTTTAAACAGATATTGTTTCAAGCAAAGTCGGCTGCATTGTATGCTAGTTAGCGCACCCAAAGCTTGCAAAGCTTACAGTCGAAGATATAAAACTGAAACGAGCTGTTCCCTATTTTCCAGAATTCTCAAAATTGATTCTCCTGCTTGTGATTTCAAAGACATGTAGGAATTTCTACATAATCCTACAGATCGCTATTCATAGAGAACTTCGTGAACTTTTGGAAAGCTGGTACGAGTACTAAGGTACAAGACAGGGCCTGATTATGACCATAAGTAGGCCTAGGGCCAAATCGCTTTGGGAGCCTGTGTAGGATCTTCATGAAGTCCATCTTTATCAAGA
Organism: Craspedacusta sowerbii; assembly: GCA_003687565.2. Taxonomy (NCBI): domain Eukaryota; kingdom Metazoa; phylum Cnidaria; class Hydrozoa; order Limnomedusae; family Olindiidae; genus Craspedacusta; species Craspedacusta sowerbii. Next base: position 4,581 of record QQSS02060655.1, read on the forward strand.
CCTTACCCACGATCGACTGGATGTAGGCTGATAAAAAGGTGGTTTTGTCACTCATTGCCTGTTGCGTTTTGTGACTTCAGAGTTTTCACATGGGACAACTCGCACCACCGAAAACAAGTAGATTCACTGAATGACTCCCGTTACTCCTTCTTTAAAGAAACAGGAAATGCAATATCAATTAAACATAGAGCTACGCTAGACCGTAAAAGAAAAATGAATAAATCGCAATCAAGGGCTATAACTAAGCATTTAATAAAGCAACCAAGAAACCGTAGCATGACTCAACTATCCAAGACTATTGATTTCATTTCATTTCATTTATTATTATATTCACCACCTCATAATAACAAGCAGCAGATAATTACAGAAACGCGTCAAAAATACGTACAAAAATAAGAGAATATTGAACCAGTTCAGGTGTTCCAAACATAAACGGCATTGTTCTCCGAGATGGCCTTAAGCCATGTCATGGGGCATCATTGGAGTTCGTAGTCTGTTGACGCTGCGTGTGTGGGTGGGCAAAAACGTCAGTTTGGCGTAACCCCCATGCGTTAAGGCAGGATGCAAGGAGCGTTAAATGCTGCACCGTTACAAAAGCCCTGCAGACCAGCGTCATCACAAGGAACATGCCAACGAGAAGCAAAGCCTACCGACGCTAAATGCACCATCCTGTTTTAGACTTCAGAAGTCCCGAACTCTATGTAAATTATGCCCTACGTTTGGTGGAATGCCTGTAAGCGAGGGGAGCGTTGCCGGACCGGGCATTTCATAATGAAAGGATATGAAATAATGTATACGGGTTTGTATATAAATAGGTAGAGTAAGATGAGGAGAGAGAGGGAAAAAACAGTAAGGCAGCACGAACCTCTGTCGGTCATATATTATACCGGCACCACCGTATTATATAAAAGACGATAGAGACAGTCTTATAGTATGTCAGCTCAACGTAGCACACGTCTATAATACAAGACTACCGGGTGACACGTGCTTGAAGCGCGTCGAGCAAACATGGCGGAGAAAACGGTAAACAGAGCATCGTAAGGTCGATTGTAAACTTTCCTTAGAAATTCTGGAACCTTTAGCTGACCTTTGATGTTTAGAAGTTGAAATAGGTTACAGTTTAATTAAAAAAAGGATCTCTGTGGACCAGAGTGACTCCAAGCTTAGGTGCCCAATGCCCTAGCACGAGAAACGACCAAATTTATGTTAAACTCACGCCTTAGCATTATTAGCCACGATCATGCTAAGTCAAAACTGCATACAATTATATTATATGCGGATGTATTTATAAGCACCTTAGTTTGAGTCAAGAAGAATTTCTAAATAGTTATATGGAACCACTGCTGCATAAGATAAGTACCGCAAACAAATTTGTGATATTAATGGGTGACTTCAACATTAACCTACTGGTATATGATTGCTGCAAGTACTCAGCTGAATTTCACGACGATGCTAGCTTCGCATTCCTTTAAACCTCTTATAATGCAGCCCAGTCGTGTAACAACAAGATGCCGGATCCTTATTTACAACATTTTCTCCAACAATACTAGGTATCATTTCGCTCAGTTCTCTATGTTTATCGACTACAATATATTACACAAAATAGAAAAGAAAAAAGCAATTTGCTATCCGTGATTATCACCACTTTAATGAAAGAGAATTTGCAAAGTTACTTAGTGAAATAAATTGGAAAGACGTTTTCAGCGAAGAAACAAATCCTAACAGTTTGAAGAAATCATTTATCTGCAAAATAAATAATCTGCTCGATACCATGGCGCCTTATAGAATGAATGAAACTGACTGAAAAGCCGCGGATTACGAACGAAATTCTCACTGAGATTAATACAAGAGAACAAAGTTTTAAGCAACTATTAAGAGAAAAGGACAAAAGCACAAAGGAAATTCTCCATGCGACTTATGAGCAAAGGAGGAACACTGTGGTAAGAATGATTAGGCACAGCAAGCGCGACTATTATCGGAATTATTTCTCGCAAAGTGTAAATAGCTTGAGAAAAACGTGGGATGACATAAATCAAATAATTCAAACAGGTAAGAAAGAATCCGTCTAAAATTGTTGAAATCCGTCTAAAACGCCTTGTCCGTCTAAAATTGTTGATGAAACTAATTTCACTGCTACAGAGCCGAAACACATTGCTAATATATTCAATAATTATTTTTCCCAAATTGGCAATCGCTAGACGAAAAAATACCTACTTCTGGAAAGAGCTTTCGATACTTCATGCCGCAGCCACTAGCTCACAGCATGTTTCTACATACTACCACGCCAAACGAAGTTGCTCTTGAAATAAACGAATTGTTCAACCACGGCTTTTCCCCCAAAATCTCGAAGGTTGCCAAGGTAATATAAAGTATAATATAAGAAATATAATATATAAGTCTGGCTCAAAAGAAAACTGCAGCCTTACAGACCTATCGCTTTTATCAAATATCAGCAAAATTTTTGAAAGATGTATTTACTGCCGAATGCGCACCTACCTTGAAAAGCATAGAGTCCTGTATGACCTCCAATTTGGTTGTCGGAAGCGGCACGCAACTTGTCATGCACTGACTAATATTACGGACTACATCAAAACGTCTTTAGACAAAGGACATTTTTGGAGCGCTATTTCTTGACCTACAAAAGGCTTTCGATACAGTAAGCCAAAAAATATTATTGGACAAGTTGTGCGCCTACGGAATACGGGGAAAATGCCTTGAGTGACTCCGGTCATACCTACTTGACAGGATACAATTCGTCATAATAGAAGATGCGTAATCTGATCCATAAAAAATCACTCATGGTGTTTCTCAAGGTTCTACCTTAGATCCTTTGCTGTTCTTATTGTACATTAACGACTTTCACAGGTTCATTCAATCCTCCATTTCCTACCACTTTGCTGATGACACAACTGTCTTATTCTACAATAAGTCAATTAAAACAACGAGAAAGTCATCCTAGACTGGCTTTCTGCAAACCGACTATCTCTGAACGCCAAGAAAACGGAATTAGTCCTCTTTCGACCAAAACACAAATCCTGCAGCGTCGACTAACATTAAAGATCAGAGGATGCAAGATTTATCTTTCCAGCGAAGTTAAATATCTGGGTGTCATATTAGATCAACATCTTTAGTGGAAATTTCATATAAGAGAAAAAAAAAAGCTCTGCGTCGCTAAAAATCATCTCTCAGATTTCTGACACGACCTCCGTTCGCCTGATACGATTACAAAACGGAGAATTTATTTGTGCCGCGCAAGCGCTGCAAAATTTTTTTAAATTTAATTTGATGAGATTTTAGAAACTTCAGATCCCTATGTTTGGGCCTAAAAAATTTGTGAACCTGCTGGACAATTGAAAAGACATTTACATTTACTATTACTGTGGCTTTCCTATGTTAGATAGGTTACGAGCCGTTCAACTGGCTCTTATCTACTAGTGATACGTATTCTAATTTGATCCTTGAGCCTTGACTAATCTACATGTGATAGACCAGGTGTTGAATCAATGATAGGCTAAAATATCCCGTAGAGCGCTTTCAACCATGATACTTTTGTGAACTTAATCACTCGTTACTTTAATTAGATTATCATTAATTTTCATCAGTGGGTATGACACACTGCCCTCCCAACGCTGTCTTATTTCGAATTTTTACCATTTTGCATTGATCCTAATTTCTCTTGGAATTAAAAATATCTGGGCAAGAATGGAGTTTGTATTTGTGAGGATTCGAGAATCTTTTTGGTGTTGGATGTGAACTTTTTTTGCTCAGTGACTTTGAGTAGAAGCAAATATCGCAGAAGCAGGAGAAAGATTCTTGGAAAGTCGTTGCGATATGTATGTCCTTTGATTACGTTTCTCAGATTTGAGTTCGATTTCTTGGACTAACCTGATTTACGCTTGCGTACGCCCATGCAATCCTCTTAAATGTGGTTATCCAAGACAAGTGTTTGCAGCGGCAAACTAGCGCACAATTATTTGGTATTTGGACATTCCCTGCATTGGCAATATTAGTAAGACAAAATAAGTCAAAAAAGTAAGTAAAATAAGCAATAAGGAAAAAATTCGAGCAAATATTAAGACTACCAACAACTTCAAGGATGATAAATACAACCAAGTTGGAAGAACTACTGGATCTGCACCCTGAGTCTACTATCTAACGGGCGCTGATCAGAACATTGCAAGAGATGCGATGCGACGGCAACCAAACGCATACCTGTTTTACAGGCAACCAACCATACGACACAACTTCACGAGGAAACATTTAGGGGGGCGTAAAAAAGCTTTAACTTTCTGGCAGATTTATAACATGACATGAGTACCATCAATCATAAATGTGCAGTATGTGTCTTTTGTTCCTCTATTGCTTGTTTTCAGAAAGTACTCAATTGTTTGAAAGAAAGCCCTCCGCTGCTCCTGACATGCCGACTATATCTTTCCTTGAGATTTGCACGCACGCTCTCACTTTGCATGATCTTTGTATTGACAGTACGCGTTTATTTGTGTCACTGCTTGATGAGAATGTTTTGAAAATTAAATTGATTTAGACTTGACACTAAATTTGCCGTTGCTGCACAACATAAGTGATCGCAACATTGATCTTTGTATTGACAGTACGCGTTTATTTGTGTTTTTCGTTCCATCGCTGCTTTATGAGAATGTTTAGAAAGTTAAATTGATTTAAACGTGACATTTAATGTGACGTTGCTGCGGAACATAAGTGATCGCAGTTATGATTAACTGCCAGTGATTATTTTACATATATTTGGTCTTGCTTTACGTGTTCATAATGTGTTTGAATGATATCATTTTTGATGACATTCTTTAATTTCTCAGTCGGTAGTATGTAGTATGTGGAATAGTCAAGATTGTACTCCTGAATTTCTCGGTTGTTTCCCAGATAGTTGTATAATTAATTATTATATATATAATTATATAATTTAATTATATGAATTTTAAATGAAATTATAACCCTTTTGAGTGTCAACTGCTAGATATTGTAACTAGGCAACAACAATTTTGGAACTTACAAATTGTAAGCCTGCCTAAGAAGCATATCCATTACAATATTCTTCCAGAAAGTTATGAATGAAAACATGCAGACCTTGGTGACCCTAAAAATTTGGTTTCCTCACAAATTTCATAGCAGTTAATGTTGCATGCTAAATGTTTTAGTTGTGAGGTATTGTAACAATACAATACAACAGTTGTAAAGCACAATCATTGGACAAGATATGCACTATTTTTTATTATTATCTATGCTACATGGTTCTTATGAAGTGGTTCTTTTATTTTCTATTACTAATCTAAGAGTATTTATTTGGGTTATGGCTGTTTAATGTTTATTGCTACAGATGCTCTTCATATATCAAGTATTTCTTGGATAGTATTAAGTACACAGAGAATGTCAATTGTTTAGCATATTCTGCAAGCACCCTGGCTAGAGTTTGTTGTATTTAACTGTTTTTGAAGTGTTTTTAAGAATTACAAAAGGTAGGTTTTGCGAACTATCATGCTTGCAGAAATCTTGCTTCCAAATTTTGTGAATTGCAATCATAAATTGTGCTTTCTCATCATTGTAGTGACTAGTAAGAGCTTTTCTATGTTTTGAAATAAATGTTGATAGACTCATTATCATGAATCATTCTTGCTTGCTTTTGCAGAATTATGCAATCAGATAACTTGTTCAATAATATCTATTAGAGTGTTCATTTACGATCTGACCCAATGAAGGTATCAATCAGTACACAGGCCTATGTCAAGATACACTTGCATGCTTGCAAGTATCCTCATAAGTCTGTGAATGGATTGTTATTAGGATCTGATAGTAGTATGGGTTTTCTTGTTGAGGACGCGATTCCCTTGTTTCATCAGTGTCTTGGTCTTGCACCAATGTTGGAAGTAGCCTTGGCACAGGTAAGTGGCATTGGTACAGTCCTTTGAAGTCATTATTAGGATTCATGAATTGTTACCAATTTTGACTATGTCACCACGTTTGTGGCGGTTTGTATATTCTATGGGAATATTTTTTTCTTAACTAAGTTAATGCTATTTTTTGTTAATGCTAATATTAATTATCTGATGCGAATGTTTTTAAATGCAGGTTGATACATACTGCCAGCAAGCAAAGTTGCACATTGTTGGATATTACCAGGCTAATGAGCATGTTGCAGATAACGAGTAAGTTCTTGAGCATTTGTCGTGAATTATTGATTGTTTTTGTGACCCAGTTCCCTTCTTAACAATTTAATAAATAATAAATTATAAATTTTTTTCTTAGAATTCGGACAAAAATTGTTAAGTTTTGTGAATTTCTGGTTAAAGTTTTTCTGACTGCTTGGTGATGAATGTACTTGATAAAATCTATGGCAAAGTCAGATCTACATAAAATACATTGCCTTGAATTCTTCTGTCTTGTAGTTAAATTGTTGGCTATTTGCAAATGTAGCATATGGCTTATTCACTTCAGCAATGACATTAGCTTGACTAGCCCTGTGATTTTGCATGTGACGGGTTTCCCCTAGAATCGATCCACTGCCTTCTCTCTTAAAGCTAGTGAAATAGGTAAAGACATGTACTGTTTTTAACAAGTGCCATGTGGAAACTGCAGAAGAGTATTTTTAAAGACTTCAAAAATTGCTCAGAATCCTGACTGACACTGTATGTGACATAGCACTTAGTCCAAAATCCTTTGTATATGAATGATAGCTTTCTGACGGTCCTTCTAATTAAACTCCATCCTTTGTTTGGGCATCCCAGATTCATAAGTTCTTTTTTTCTTGCGTTGCTGTGTCAAATGAAAAAAATGGTCTTATACAGTATCTTCAATCTAATTCTTTAGTGTATGAAGTGCGAACACAGCACGTGCTTCAAAATGTGCAGTCTTGTTTACATGTTTGTTGGCATTGTAGACTTGTGATATATATATATATATATATATATATATATATATATATATATATATAGAATGTAAGCAGAATCATTTATGATTTTAGCTAGAATTTTTTGGTGCTGCGTTCTCCAATGCATGGTGTTTCGGATTTGCAGCTTTAGTTTTTCTCAACCTGTAATACAGTACAATGCTATAATAATACAATACAATACAATAAAATACAATACAATACCATACAATAATACATACATGACCAATGTAATGCCCGCCTTCTATTTATGTAGTAAATGATTGCTACATTTAGATGTTACCTTGTTTCCCTTTATCTTTGAGTAAAATGCCATCCCATGACCATTTGTGTTAGTGTCTGTCAATCTACTTCAAATTAGGAAGTTTGAAATCTTAAAAAGTATGCCAGTATAGTTTCACCTTAAAGTATTGTCAACAATGTGTTTTCTCAAATGTTGCCATCTCTACATGTGATGGCCTTCATTGCATTTAGGCAGTGTCTTATAGAGTCGCTATTTGTGATGCTTGATTACTATCAATCAGCATTCTTGATTTGGAGTTGCATTCTTTCAATTATTTATCAGGGGTAAAAGTCAGATGTTATGCTGTTTGTGGTGGTCTACACAATAATAAGCCATTGGCAGAGTTTGTTGATATCCTGTTGGTTAGTATTGTTTCGTTTATAAACTTTTTTATTGCAGGCCGGATGGTATTGCACATAAGATTGCTGATAAAATTCATGAAAACAGTGCTGTTTCGAAGTCTCTTCTAGTTATGGTAAGCTTGCGTTTAAGATGCCACATATCTGCTTTATGCCCTTACGAATTGTCCTATCCTATGCTTAATGCCCTTGCTGAATCGATAATCCTATAATGATATGTATTTTCTATTTTTTCCTGTACTGCATCTGTTGTAATTGGACTATTTTATATGAGTTAATGAACTTGATAAGTTCTTTTTGCGAAATTGATCATTAGCTGGGCGATGGTACATGCCGGTCTAACGGAAACAGGTGTTTTCATATTGTGATTTTGGCTGGTGAATGAAAGATGTTTTGTAATGTCTATTTTAGCTAAATAATTTAAAGATCGACCCTTCTTGCTCTAGAAAGTCTCTGGAGGTATGTATTGATTGTAAGGTACTTTCGTCTTATGTACTTTACACATGTACATACATACACATGGAGCTGCGTACAGGTGTTACCCATTAAAGCATTACGCCTTTTGCTTTTCTTACGTGACTAATAATGCTAGATGAAACTTGTCTATCCTTTGTGTTTAGTTCTACGCTATCTCTGACAGTAAATGGAAGCCAAACGCGGAATGGTATGTTTTGTTATTCTTGATCACATCTTTATTTAGTATTTCTTTATCTTTGTGTCTGTATTATAGTGTAGCTTATTAAGACTGTGTATTGTTGATTGGAAATGCATACTAATTTTCTTGCCCTTGCAAGATGTATTTGACGGCATGCGCGTCATTCCATATTAGGTCCTGAACATTTGCTTGCCAGATCAATGTGTTTAAAGCGTACACCAGTACGATCAACAATTTTCTGGCTTATCAGTTCACCTCAAATGCCAAGTTTGCTATAGAGCAGGCAGGAGACGAAATGGGTGCACCGATTAACTTCTAAAACAAAAATGATTTTAGTTGAGACCCGCACTCTATTATCCACTTGGTTCGATTTTGATAAGGCGTTTGACCCAATTTTTTATGAACTGCTATTAAAATCACGTCAGTTGATCGAAGTCGTAATGCAACTTCTTATACCTCTTGAGAATTTGACTAAAGTGTGGGCTACTATGTTGAATGTGATTGGTTTTAATTACCCTTACACTATGTAATTTCTACTCGCGTATAATGTTAGAACAAGCTTTTCATTCGTTTTAACCTGGTATTGTGTTTGCAGGGATCTTGAAAATGAAGAGGCTTCACTGACATTGCTTGCAGAGATGATCAGTTCAAAGACCTACCAGAGTTTAGTGGACTTTGATAATCATTTGGATGACGTATCCCAGGATTGGCTTAACGAGGACATCAACAAACTTGTAAATCTTGTGCCAAACTGAGATCACGTTTGTTAGCATGCATCGTGAGATTTTCAAAGAATATTTAGAAACCCTATATATTTGCCTTTTTTTTTTAGTGAATGGGCTGCTTATTATGGGCTGTTGCACATTTGTCTTCATGCTGTGTTGGCGTGTATCTTCTTTTCCTGGAAATGCCTCTCGAAAATTGTTCTTATTTTTGCTGTTACTAAAGGCGACGCAACCCAGTTTGTGTGGTAGCTCTTTGTAAATAAGAGATTGCTTCTGGGGTAATTAAGTGACCATGCTTCATTGAAGTAGCAAATATCTTCAGATTTTATTGCCTTTCAGGCCGATATGCCTTCGATAGGAAGCACGAAGTACTGATCGAAGTTTTATTTTCATGCGGAGGCTCTCGGTATGAGAGCAGATCACATCCTTTGTTTCCTAGGCGATGATGTGGACTTCCCTGTATCTCTGTGTTGTAGTGATGCGACCTACGCTATGCATGTGTCTGTCCAATGCTCAAACTTAATTCCATTAAATATTGAGTGCAGGTTATGTTTTCGAGACCAGTTAAGGAGTATAGAATTTGGGCGTAGGTGACTTCTAAATGCGTTGCAATTTTTTTCGTCCTTCTGTGCTTTCTGCGTGGTTGGCCTTGAGTAGGCCATATAGGGTGATCTGTGCGGTTTTTTGAAAGGGCATAGCCATGATCATAGCTGTGGCTTAGGGAACGTTTAACGAGCCTATGTTTGCAGCCAAGTTTTGCAGTTGCTTATCAAAGCGAATTTCGGAATTGTCCAATCAGTTTGGAGCTTGTAAAAAGCTCTTCATCCTTTTTGCGAAGACCACGAATCTCGAGTTTCCTACCTTATTACTTTATTTATAGTAGTTATATAATAAATTTTGGTTGATAAATTTATTTTAAGGTTGTGCTCTCTGAATGCTTAGACATGAGATTCAGAGAAATTGGATGATCACTGGTTCACCGTTATAAGTGTCTTCTACTGGGACAAGCCTCGTGATAGTATCAAGCTGATTCCAGGTCAGTTTTTCATTAAGTATTCGGCTCTTCTGTTCCGCGTGAGTAAAGTTTAATGGTACGTCTGTATGGAAGCATTTTACCCTAAACCATGGGTATCCTATGCGCACATGGACGATAAAGAGTTGCTTCTGTTCTGGAGTAATCTTTCAGTATGCATTCCAGTTCCTGCTGCAGTAAGTTATGGTGACTTCTCAACTGCATTTGTCGAAGGGCCTCTTACCAATCGCGCTAGATTATTCTACAGTTTAGTAGGTTTTTATGCAGACACTGCTTCACTTTTTTCAAACCTTAAATGTGGCGCCTTGATTGCTTGGATGTTAAATTGTGTGCATACGTCATCATCTGGAATTACCAACGTTTTTCATATACACAATCGGTAGTTTAACACGAGCACTTCGAAGGGTTAGTTTGCTGATTTGTTCGCAAGGGGATTCGTGGGAGCCCGTAATTTCTGCCTTTGAAGTCTTATTCCTATTATTCTGAATTTCGAAAGGTTTTGATCGTTTCATTACTAATACCTACTACAAGCCAGCGCATACTGGATTGTATACGCTACACACCAAGAAAGTACAAAATAAACCTTAGTGGAACGTTGTTAGATAAGGTCTGGAAAGTGTGCTCCACATCTGAGCGTTTTCAAGAAGGTAGGGCTGGTCCTTTCTAGTTTTTTTAAACAAGGCATTTAATTTTTTTAAAAATAAGCTTGTAAACCAAAATCAGGATCAAGGGAGAGGTCGAAGTTACCCTTGACGTGAATTGTATTTCTGTATGGATTGCCCAAGTGACCTCTACCATTGTGTACTAGCATGCTAACTGACCCCGTATAGGTATATGTAGGGTCTATGTGCTTTGCTGCACCTTTTCTTCAGCTTGTGCTAACTCAAAGTGAAGTTTTTCTAAAAGGCAATCGCAAGAATTTCGTTGAGGTATCTGAGCTGGATTTGCTGCAGCAAGACTATTGTTTTTGTTTTTAATAAGACCTTGTTTGACTAATTCTCAACATCTTGCTAGTGGCCAAAGCTCTAAAAACGTTTTCGGCGGTATGGAAATCTAAACTTGGACTGTCTCCTGATTGATAGTTTCCTGCTGTTCTTGCTAGATGTGATACGTGCACCACAAGTTGCGCAATTGAAGCTTTTTTGAGGTTAAGATGTGTTTCCGATTCTGCGGGAATTTAGATTCGGAAAACAGCTCCTTATCAAGGATTAGCTCTGTGACGACGAAGTTGCTTATGCGCAGATATTTTGGCGCCATGGTTGAAGAAAACTAAGCCTAACTGGTTAAGTTGACAGCCGATAAACTTCACCTCATATGAAGTTGAATAAAACTCGTTTGTTTATGGTATGCTACGTAGCGTATACATGAACTTATGACTCCTGTTTTTGTATTCCTGTGAGTGAAAGTATGAGTCCTGGCATCACATTTCCATTCTATTTGGTATGACATTCATTTCAATTGCAATCTATTTAACGCCTTGTTTAGTCTTTGTAGAGGATTATATTTTTTTCGCTAGAAGTTTGACTTTTTTCAGTAACCGGGTTCATGGCTATTTCACTCCTAACCGCTTTTCTTTCTCATTGACATCTTTAAGCCTATGCAATTGGTTCTCTTCTCTTGAAACTTCTGCTTCGTTTGGCATACTTCCTTCGGTTATCTGAACTATCCGTTTCTGTGTGCTAACCCGATATGTCTATATGACCCGATATGACACCGCAACGTAAAGCGAAAGCTCGCATTGGCAGAGACATCTCAGAGGCTGTTAAAGCAGCGTACGAATGCTTGCAGGATGAGGACTGACCAACTGGTCGCGGCTTTTCCCTCGTCGCCCCTCTGACGTTAAAGTTGATTACGAAAACGTGCAGCTACTGACTCGATTCTTGTCTCCTCATACTAGGCGAATTTTTGCCGGGAAGATGACCGGCTTGTGTGGGAGGTAGCAGGTCGAGTTGGAAGCTGCTATCAGAAGAGGGAGGCATATGTTAGGGGGTGCTAGTGCCAGTGACAATGAAGACCTTCGACTTTCACGGTGATCCTAACCTTTTCTGATGTATGCACCCTACTAGGTATCGGGAGAATGATTTACTAATTTGATGCTCTTTTCCTCTGTATCGCTGCGTGTTTTAGCCTTTCCTTCACCATAGAGGTTGCTCAAGGATTTCTTTTTTCTAAGAAACTCGAGACACCTCAGCATTTATAATTGTAGGTCTAAACGTCTGCCCTATATGTGTGGGTTGTAGGATCCGATGGTTGGTGTGTATTTACATTTGTGTGTAGCTTTGGCATGTGTTGTGTGCGTTGGTGTGTATTTGAATTTGTGTGTAGCTTTGGCATGTGTTGTGTGCGTTGGTGTGTATTTGCATTTGTGTGTAACTTTGGCATGTATTGCGTGCGTTGGTGTGTATTTGAATTTGTGTGTAACCTTGGCATTTGTTGCGTGCGTTGGTGTGTATTTGAATTTGTGTGTAACTTTGGCATGTGTTGTGTGCGTTGGCGTATATTTGAATTTGTGTGTAACTTTGGCATGTGTTGTGTGCGTTGGTGTGTATTTGAATTTGTGTGTAACTTAGGCATGTGTTGTGTGACTGTATCTGCTAAGCGCCCTCGTCTTGCGGCGCGAACGGCCGCCACTTAGTTTAGGCAGGTTGACTGACCTCTCGACCTACTGAGCGTCAGACCGACTTTATAGTTGAATCGCCCACTCCTACACCTGCTAAACCGTGTGTTATAGGCTAGCGACCCTTAGGTATAAGATACCGTTTTTTTTTTTCTTTACCCGATCGTTGGATAGCGTGGATCTGAATTGATTCCATAGGCCGGCTACGTTTATCGCGAAAACGTGAAACATGAGTCTTTTAAGCAGCGCTTTAGCAACTTGCTTCGTTGTCGTGTCAGCTGGGTCAATACGTATTTGAATAACGTATCTAGATCGCACCGCTTGCTTAAGTGTTCACGATCCTAAGTTTTAAAAGCGCGCCTTTCTTGGATGCGTTTGCTACGACGCGCACGATATGGGTTGCAAGCGTCTGCGATGAGCTTATGTAAGCTTATGTTTTTTTTTTCCATGTACATGCACTTTTAGACAGTTCAGTTGTTTCATGGATCAGTTGGTATTTGTTAAAACGCGCACGTGCAGCAAACTATTGCTTGAGCGCACAAAATCCCTGTTTGAATAGTCTGTTAAATTTGCGTCGTTCTTGAATTGTACAGCACGTAGAGGAATTATATCCGTGAAGCTACTTTATGTAATCCCATCTACCTATGTATGTATCTATCTATCTATCTATCTATATATCTATCTATCTATCTATCTATCTATCTATCTATCTATCTATCTATCTATCT
>QQSS02060766.1:0-17896 GCA_003687565.2 Craspedacusta sowerbii
TACATACATACATACATACATACATACATACATACATACATACATACATACATACATACATACATACATACATACCGGCATACATGCATACATACATACATACATACATACATACATGATGGATGGGAAACGAAGGTTGAACGACACACTTACCATCGCGTCTGCGACGAGTCTGCAGAAGAACGCTTTCTATTGCCGATCGCTGACGATTTTGTTCTTCGGCTAATGTGCGAGAAGTGATTGCATTCACAGGAAACCGCAACTTTTTTATCTGGCCTTCTTCGTCTCTATTTTGCACGCGATATGTATCTCCTCTCACGCTTATTAAACGTCCCATGAATGCCTTTGGTTTACGACTCCCCTTCATTATTTTTTTCTTCGATATGGCGGGCTTGACCATGACGGAAGTGCCAACTTCATAGGCGGATGGTGGAAATCGCTTTTCATGTCTTTTAATCATTTCTTCGGACGACTTCTTTGATGACTCGTGCGCCTTCCGACGTATGCAATCTCGCTCCCTCCTCCATCTCAAACCATCGGTCTCCTGATGAAGTTTTAGGGAAGCTACAGCTTCAAATACGGTCGAAGTTGGGCTTGCGCCCAAAAAAAACTTTAAACGGACAAAGCCCCCCAAGGCTCTGATGGGCCCCGGTGTTGTATTAATAGGCATACTCCCTAAGACGTTCACTCCAAGAATCTAAAAAGAAAACGACGCCGTAGCCTATTAATCACAGTGACCAACTTACAAGATACCGCCATGCGTTTGAATGCATCGCTAACTCTTTCTCCTTTGCTCAGCTTGCATAGAAACAGATCAAAAGCTACAAAGCAACAGACGCGTCTTGTCATTCTCACTACACGCCATATTTTCGTATTAAACAACGGAAAGATTGATCACAAGGCTATACCCCTTGCCTGAGCTTCCTTGCAAGTCAAACAAAAAATTTTTTTCCAGGTCCCGTGGCTTTTTTCAATTTTCCCTTGGCTCTCCGGGTGGCAAGGGGAACTTCTTATCCAATTCGTGCCAACAATATTGACCATTTCAGAGAAAATACCTAAAATGACAATATCCATTCTGGAAAATTAATAAATTCTTGATTTATTAGTCTAACATCAACAACAAATAGGCACAGTGGAATCGATTTTCCAATACTGTCAACTACCCCTACACAAATATTTCTTTAATATATGCAGCCAGCGTAACCAGCAGCAGAGAAACGCATGCAGTTTGTTCAACACTTACCTTTGAATTCGGAACCTTGGTCTGTTTGTAGCCTCTTTGGGATTCCGAGATGAAGAACTGATTGAAGGATTTGCTTCTCCTGGGGTTTTTCGCACCATGGGGGCCAGAACAAGAAATCTCGAAAATACATCCAGGCAAGCAAAGACATATCTGTATGTGAAATCACCTACTGTACTAGGTTGTGACAATAAGTCTACGAGGTCTATTTGAAGCTGGTCCATTGGATGGAGAGCAATTACAGGCTTAAGTTTCTTTATATTATTGAAGACAGGAAACTCTGCGCAGTGCTTCTCGTTTTTATTTAGCCATAACTGAATTTGTATTCAAAATATGCTGGAGTAGCAGCGCCGAATGCGGAACCACAATTTAAGTGAATTTTCTTGTTTGTAGATGTTGTAGAAGTGCTTTATGATATCGGAAATTTCACTTTTCTTCATTTCTCTACTTTGCAGAACGTATGCCTGTGGCGATAAAATAAAAGAACATTGAAATGAAGCGCATGTTTACCACTTAGACTTAGAACTTGACCAATCAAAATAGTTTAGGAGTTTCAACTCTGCCAGCAATCACTCAATAAACTGAGATAGAAGTAAGCCCCGACCGAAACGAAGAATATGTTTTTATGGGTAAGAAAGATGTATATAATACACTAAAGCACCATACGGAAGGAAGTTAAAGATTCAGGAAAGATCACTATTGTTTTGAAAGGCATCAAATCTTACCAAATGCTCACTATCGCATCCTTTAACAACGTCGAAGCCAAGCTGATATATTATTCGCTGCTTGTTTATTATATCATAAACCTTCCTCTCCATGGCGGTATACCTAAAATTCAATAGTGCTGAAACAAGCCTACATTCCTGGATTCCCAAATGAGAATTATCTAGACTTACGCTTTCATAACTATGGTACTATAGTAGAATCTCATCTACGTAAGAACAGCCAAGACGAAAGTCCATCACTTACACAAGCACACATAAGCAAATACTCACTCACTCCCTAATTCTCTTGTTCAATCAGTTAGTCGCTGACTCGCCTATTGATTCAATCACTCCATCACTCCACCGCTCTCAAACTCAATAACTTATTCACTCAGTCCCTCATTCTTTCATCACTTTACTCATTTAGCCTTTTAGTCACTAAGTCTCTCACTCACTCAGCCACTCATTCAATCTCCCGCTTACTAAGTCATTAATTAATTCATTCATTCACTCACTCACTTACTCACTCGATTATTCATCTGCTCCGTCGCTCGCTCTTCAAATCACTAACTCATTTCACTCAATCACTCAATCAACTAGTTATGAAATTCAGTACATAAAAAAAAACATTTTGTTCATCGCGCAACCTACTTTTTTTTCAGAACCGCATTTTCCTGATTTTTCTTCATAATAAGCACTTTCTGATACATCTCATCGTCGAGCTTCAAGGTTGGAATTATTTCCATTTCACCTTCAGGTGGCTGTTTTATCCGCACCCCTTGATGATGCAGCAAACAGCACATATAATGATGAGAATCTAGAGACTCATAGAAAGTCTAAGTTGTGGGTGGCCAGCTTTAGTCTACTTAGAGCACTCTTGTGACGTGGACGTGTATTATAGAGCTCTTAAATAAATTCTCTGTTGTGTCGAAAGGACATACGTCGTTATTACTTGCATTGGTTGAACGCTCATCTGGACTTTTCTACATGGCGCTACGAGTAGGATATTTCATCTGATCAATTACTGCGTTCTGCAACCTCAAGGTAACGGTCGTTCTGCATACGAACATCTCTCATTCGCTTGTCAGCCATCTTGCCAAGCCTCAATCCGTGGCCACACTTGAGAATCTCCTACCGTGAGCTAACCTGCCGACAGCCGAAAAAGTTCGCGCGCCCCTACGCTCATGATGACCAGCCAAGAACAACTACAAGCCATGCTTGATTTAATGCAGCCCCGACAGGCCCACGATCTACCCGAATACCGACGAAAGAGAGTGGGCGCTATTCGTCGACAGTTGGCAGCGTTACAAGACCATGACCGAACTTATAGTCGCCCAAGAAGCTCGTATGTAATTACGAAATTCCTGCTCGCCAGAAGTAAACAAACAGCTTTTTCAGTTTGTAGGCGCCGCAACTTTGGACGCCGCTTCCGAGCAGGAAATGCTGCATTACATTAATTACATAAATTCTATTGCCGTTAGAGGATCCAAGAAAGAGGTTCACCGCATGAAATTCAGCACGATGTTTAATCTCGTCGCCTCTGTTCCCGCACGGACGCTGAAGACAGTCCTCGACGCCTGGAACGGCTACCACATCCTACCTCTTAGCCTAGACGCCAAAGAGGCTACGAATTTTATAACAGAATGGGGCCGATACCGCTACTGTCGTTCCCCAATGGGGTTTCACGCCTCAGGTGACGCATACACGCGACGGTTCGACATATTACGTCCGCTCAACCTCGAGAAGTACGTTGTGTAGAAGACTCCTTGCTTTGGGATCATTCTGGCATGCATTCGATTACATTAAGCTGTGCGCCTATAACGGTATAATATTCAACAAGGACAAGTTCCAGTTTGCGTTAAAAAACGTCGAGTTTGCCGGGTTTGAAATCACTCCGGATAGATACAAGCCCCTAAAGAAACTCTTGTCAGCCATTCAAGATTTCCCGGTCCCGAAGAACGTCACCGAGATCAGATCCTGGTTTGGTTTAGTAAACCAAATATCATACGCGTTCGCGCAAGCAAAGATCATGGAACCTTTCCGGGAGCTTCTGGCCAGAAAATCGAAGTTATTTTACTGGGACGACACTCTTGATGCTATATTCTCACGCTCTATGATGTATAGCTTTACCATCATTCACGTCCCTGGGAAATCAAAAATGATGTTGATCGCTGACAACGCTTCCAGAAGTCCTGTGAGCAACGCATCAGCAAGTTCTCATGATATTGATGATGGCATAGCGTCTTCGTACGCAGTACTTTACGAGAATGACCTCACAAGCGTCAGATGGGAGAAAGTTAACAAGCAGGCTGCACTTGATCCCGAGTGTTCAACCCTAGCCCAGCAAATTCAAAAGGGGTTCCCCGGTTGCCGCACCGACTTGCCTCCACATCTTCGTATTTATTGGCCAATGCGGGAGGAACTTTATACTATCGGCAACGTTCCATTTAAAATGCACAAGATGCTCATACCAGCCACTCTGAGAAAGACTCTTATTAGAAGGTTTGCATTCAACGCATCAAGGCGTAAGCGGCATGCTTGCAAACGCGCGACAGCGACTGTTCTGGCCGGGCTTTAACGCAGCCGTCCGACTTACAAGGGCGCAGTGCAGACAGTGCAACGAGCAAGCACCATCACAACCGGCTGAGCCGCCCTTGACGTCAAGACCGCCCGAAGTGCAGTTTGAAAAAGTCGTCAAAGACCCATGCCACCTGGCTGGCCACACCTATGTGATACATGCCGACCGGTACTCGCGCTGGATAGAGATTGAGCAGATAGCAAGCACGGCTTTCCACCACGTTCGGCCGGCTCTGTTAAAGTGGTTTTCCATGTACGGCGTACCCTACGAGATTGCGTCCAACGAGGGTCCACCATTCAGCTCACTCGAATACGGCGAATTTTTAAAGACATGGGACATTGAAAAGCGAACCTCTTCCGCTCACTACCCGCAAAGTAACGGAAGAGCTGAAGTTGCCGTCAAATCACTGATGAGAGCCCTTCTCGGTCATATTAGCCCCATCACTGGCCGATTAGTTACGAACGCTGCAGCAAGGGCCATAATGATCCACAGGAACACCTCACACAAGAGTCTGCAGGGCACGGGAAATGGCTGTAGCAAAGCGTCACATCCGATCACTTTGAGAGCCACTTAAACGCGAACTTCCTCCCCTAGATGTCGGTGATTTGGTACAAATCCAGAGCCAGGCGTAATATCCGCAAGGTTGCCCAATCGACAATACGTGGTTATCGTTGATGGAAGCCGTCGAACGACACTACGAAATCGACGATTCATGCAAAGAATACAACCGATATGTAGGAATATAACCAATGATGCAAACGCAACGCCATTCCAACCACCAAAGCCAACCGAGTTACTGCACAGCATCCCAGGCACTGTCGAGCAACCACCACATCCACCACTGTCCACTCCGGAACAATCGCCACCTGCGCCGCTAACCAACACACCACGTCAGTTAGGCAGCACCGAGATCGATCTCATCACGCCCCAAAGGCCGCACAACGATATGGTTCCACGACGACTAGATGTCGACCTAGACGTAATGGAAGTGAACGTGCCCCACCAAGAGCCTAGACGAAGCTCGTGAATCCGAAAACCACGAGTGATATTCTCACCAAAGCTCCGAGGCGTATCTCACGAATATCCGTCTGAAAATCGCGAACGTCTTAAAGTTATGTAAAACTATATATAACGCGATTGTTACCAAAAAAAAAGGAAAAAATGGGGCATGGGGCATGAGACTCATAAAAAGTCTAAGTTGTGGGTGGCCAGCTTCAGTCTTCTTAGCGCACTCGTGTGGGGTGGACGTGTATTACAGAGCTGTGATACAGTGCTGGTCATCACTCAGTATGTAAACTTCCATGCAACAGGTAAATTTTTCATATACCTTATATAATCAACTGATTCAGATGTTGCTCTAAACCTGATGGAACTAATGAACTATAGTGCTAATTATCATTAATCATTATTATTAATGATAATACTTGAAAAAAGTTAAACCCTACGCAGCATACCATTAGCGTCATGGGCAAACTGCAGAAAAAGTATAGTATGACAGGTCGTAACATTACAACGCATTACGTTTCCCGAGCTATTCTTATGTCCTAAGAGAAATATTGTCTGACATGCTTGCTGAACAAATAGCAAACTAAGCTACTAGTTACAAAAAATACTGAACTTACATGCATATAGAAGAACCACAGCACTGCAGCGAAGACTCTGTTGGTCATATATTTACCTGAGATAAAATGCAAAATATGCCCTCCAACAAGATAATCAAGCAGCTCTAAGTCTTTTGTCACTTTAGTAAGCATTCTATATACTCATTCGCAGGCTGAAACTTCCCAGTGTCATACAGTTATGCTATTAGGCCATCTGTAGTTGGCAAAGCTTGACATTTTAGAGCCTATAAGCATTATGCCTGGTATAAATAACGCTTTGGTTCTCCTTGGAACGTGTTGTATGTTTCACAATCTCATCTATAGAAAATCAGCAGTCTTCTATGCCAGCTCCATGTCTGCTAATCATATCTCCACTGAGTTCACCTGAAGCTTGCCTAGAGGCAGCCATGGATGATCCAGGAACCTTAGTAAATGTCCTACGAAGGTAGTAACGAGCGACTGCAAAATGTGAGTTAGATCAGCCACCAGTCATCCAAATAGATCCAATAAATCGATTTAACTAGGCTGCACAATTCAACGCACGTGACTTCTACTCCTGAAAGCGACAAACCATGTGCAGTGGTTACAGTATGAGGGTATTTGCAAAGCATGCATCGTGTGCATTTTAATGCGATTCAGAACCAAATATCTGATAAGGCTCTGGCTTCATAAATAAGGTCTAAATCATCAAATCGGAAGCACAAAGATCTTCAAGAACCAGTCTCTCGTAGTCATCGACATAACCACGATGTCATTGAAACGTCCTCACTCCATGACTAAGATATGCATGAACCCAGCAAACTGCCATGTTTTCTTTTCTTCTTGTTGTTGTTGTTGTTGCTGTTGTTGCACGGAATGGGCGAGGCGTCGTAGTTGCCATTATCCCTCGCCAACCAATCGCCCCTCTCCTGGTAATCTCGTAAGCCTGCCTACTGGGTATCTGCGGTCGGGCGCTCGTAATTAAGCACCTATTGTTAATTTCGATCATCTACGGCTTCGATCATATACGGTTACCCCGTTACTGACGTGTTGTTCACACGTGCACGCTGGCATGCAAAGCTAGCCTCAGAAGCCAGCCTCAGATACCAGCAAGTGTAAAAACAGTTAAAGCGAGCCTCCGATACCAGCCGCAAGCTTCAAACACGTTCAAAACTTGAGGCGCGTCATCTTGATTCCACAAATCGGAACTGCCCCAAATTAGATGCATTGCTGTTGTGAAACCTATTGTTCACGTGGACCAAATGACTAACATGGCAGCGGCTTTGTCATTCTCAAAAGAGAGGCTCGATCAAGGAGAGCGATAAGGCAGCATGTGAGTCGGCCTCTGAAGCCAGCACGCAAGCGTGAACAGTACATGCAGTTGCAACCTGCGGCCAGCATGCAATTGTGAACAGCACATAATACTCGAATCTACTATTTACTTTCGACTTTACATTCATCGCTTATCCTTTTGTCTATATGACGCTTTTTAAAATTCAATGTTAACTCCTATTTTTTCCACACGGTACGGAAAAGATTCCGTGGCGATGAGGGTTTATGTGGCAATCAATCACGGTCCCCTATTGTTCCGTTCTGCTTGCAGAAAATTTTCCGGATATGGAAATCCACATTTAGCCGCACACGAATTCGGTCCAAGAATATTCATGTGACATAGTTACAGTTCGTAATCGTTCGCAGCACTTAAAAGAGGAGATAAATCTTTCTTGTTATTATTGTTTGAGTGGCATAACTGGCTCACGCTTAAACACTACGATCAAGTCTGTTTAAATATGTTCAACCTAACGCACGCGAAGACGATATTTGCAAGCAAATTTCAAAACGTTCTTCCTTCCCACTAGACATATGCCACCTTCCACTATAACAAAAACGCGTCAAAATAGACTGCAAGGTTCCAAGACAAGAAAAGTACGGAAGACAACTTTTTAATGGAATACTTATCTACATAATTAAATAACTTACAGACTGCGGTACAAGCCCACGAGTAAAACCTAGGAGAAAGGGCATAGCTAGGAAACGAACTGCAAACTGAAAGCAGGAAAAAAATTCTTGTGCTAG
This sequence comes from Craspedacusta sowerbii, assembly GCA_003687565.2. Classification (NCBI taxonomy): domain Eukaryota; kingdom Metazoa; phylum Cnidaria; class Hydrozoa; order Limnomedusae; family Olindiidae; genus Craspedacusta; species Craspedacusta sowerbii. The sequence continues at coordinate 8,179 of QQSS02060766.1, forward strand.
ACTTTTGTAGACACAGAACGTCGACGTACGTGCCAATGAGCGAAGCAGCCGGGTCCCTTGACTTGGAAGGGCTGCACTCGCTTACTAAGACGGGACACAGTAGGAATTGAAGTCACTCCGTTCCCCAAAACTACTATATAAATAGACTAAGCCGCACCACTCGTGGTGAATTTACATGAAAACAAGCTGGTTGACGTAAGCGATTTCAAAGCTTGATTTCAATTATGCAGGGTGGAGGAGGGAGGCTACGGACAAAACTTCACTTAAACCGGGAATAGTAGGTTTATCTCGTCGATAGCATCCGAAATTATATCATCTACTTCAATATGGCAATCCCGAAACCAACTAATCTTACGACTCAACACAATGTCGCTCTAACCGTAGTCAACCCAACATACGCGACAGGTCGGCCGAGAAGCCCACCTGCTCGTGGAAAACTCTCGACAAACGCCGAATGGAGCAGCTCCGAGCGATTTAATAACATAATTGCATTATAAGGATCGGTCCACAGATTCCATGGCTTTGGCCAACATGCGGGGAGATCTCCGAAAATCTTTTTTTTTTTCTCTTCTACTCAATGTTTCGTCCGCGAGGCGCATTAAACGAGAATGCATCAATCAACGCCGCAAGTTCGCACCAAGGAAAATTACCTCGTGCCAAGCACGTTGGACACGGGAGCATGAAACACTTAGAAGTTGCACGAGGCATTTTTACCCACCCTTGCTTTCGATTGAAATATAGAAGTTGTAATAGATCTCGATTTACTTAGAATTAGTTTGCAGTGTCGAGAAGCCTTTCTTCAAACGTTTCGCCTCTACTTTGCCTGAGTTTTTCTTGCTAGTTATACTCAATTTATTTTGAGTTGGTCTTGCAGCGTTTTTAAGTCTTTCTTCGACCTCATCGCATCGACTTTGCTAGAAATTCTGGTTTTAGCCATATTTCAAATTAATTCCACAAAAGGACTCCATCAGCGTATTGTAAAAGTGCAATTCTCTTAAGATCTCTTCCACTTCAGTGGGGCTGATGTCGAGATACGTTTCAAACAGCACTAGCAGAATAAACACAAACCAAATGTCCTAGAAAATCCTAGCTGTGATTCCTAAGACAATCTTCATTCTTATGAGTGATAGACAGGCAGAATCGTTCAAAAATCGAAACCTTGCCGGTAACAAAAGGATTCTTAACACAGCCACGCATGGGGGTGGGGTGGGGTGAGAAAAACGTAACAGGAAATAACTAATAAGCACCGGAATAAAGCCTTCAAAAATCCGTACGTAGAATTGAAAAAGCAAAATGTTACTATCACTGCGGATAAATACAAGAAACACAAGTAACGCAATTAAGGTCGTGATGCAAGCAAGTAAATGAAACTTTCTAAAGTTATAAAATATAGCAACTCCGTTTCTATTTTGGATAGGCTGTCTAACAATAAAAACTGCATAGTTTTCGTACAAAGACCCATTAAAGGCAAGCAAGCTAATGGATGACGCAAGCATGGCAAGTATTTAAAGTACGCTGTTACGTCGTAGTCTAACGACACATCTGATGGGCTATGCAAGATAACACCGAACAATCGCCATCCAGCGACGAGCCAACACCTGCAGCGATGGAAATTTGGCGGCGCTATGCGCTTAGCGAATCCAATACGGGATTTACCACCTCGACATCAAATAACAGGCGCAGGTAAGACTGTTTACAAATTCGCACTGCTCGCATCTAGCGCATTGCCAAAATTCCATCAAATTTTCACGGCGGGGGAATTCCGGGTGAAAAATAAATAAGGATATTATGCTTGACGTCTATCTTCCATGATGAGCTAGACCAACTGGGTGCAGGAATGGGCACGATTCACTCCGCTGACATCCACGTTGCGACAGGAAATGCCGACAGACATCTAAAAAAAGAAATACTGCTATGTAAGTTGAATCGCACCACAACTTCAAATGCGATACAGAAGGAAAAAAATGAATGGAAAGCACGCGTTCTATTGGGTTAGTCATTTCATGGGCCGGTCAAAAACCAAGTCACACATGGTTTTCGCGGTGACTAAAAAAAAAAAAAAAAATAAGAAATGAAGCCACCACAGAATTCATACCTCTTCCCCTTGGTGGACCAACACCTCTCCCGCGGTCACGATGGACTCCTCCCCGCTCAGGCCCATGACCAATCCTCCCTCTCTCTGGTCTGGGACGTCCGCGGTCTGACGGGAAACGTGCACGACCGGCAACGCCCCCTCTCAAAAATCCGCGCCCACCGCGAACTCCAACTGCATCATGACTGGTGTAGTCTCCAGCCATAAAACTTTCGAATCCTTCGTTTGGACCCTGTAACGATCGCAAAGCAAAACGAGTTTTTTAAAATGACGTTCTTACATGTCACTCAAATAAATTCAAAGTAAATTAATACATCGGGTACGGGCCCCTTCATTGGAGAGTTGCAAAACTAGAAGTCAATGAACCTGCTACTACGCAAATATGTAAAATTACATGCGAAGACAAACCTGCGAGATACCACTAAATCGTGGACGTGGTCCTCGGTAAAATGTGGAGCCGCCACGTGACGAGGCCACAGGTGCAGTGCCACTTGAGCGCCACTCCTGCGGTGGCTGCATTTGATAATTCCCGATTTGGCCACCGCCAGCCAGGCCAGCAGAAGTGGGTCCTCGCATACGCGCAAAAGAGGCTGCTCCATTGTTAGATTGACCCATTAAAGGAGGCGGAGGTGGACGAGCATTCAGGACAGATATCTGCGACTGTATCGGTGGCGCCAAACCTACACAAAGACAACGTGTCAACCGTCAGACCATGCCGAAAGTAGCGTTCAATAAGTAAAGGCTCCACCAGTTGTGGGGCGCAAGCTGATCAAGCTCGGAGTGACGACAGATACCAGCTAACTAAATTAGCATACGTATTTAGCATAGCATATTTATCGTACGATCTACTAATCCAACAGGCTTTACTCACACAGATCAGCACGGTTATTAAATCCCTGAATGGCAGTCAACTGAACAGTGCTGATCAGATGTCACTGCATTACCATCAATTTGATGAATACGGACACCCATTGCAAACAAAACAGCGATGCAAAATTTAAAAACCAAAATGAAAAACAAAAATAATAAAAAATAGCAGTGGCTAGTAAAACGCCTGCAGACCAGTAACGCACCGGGGCAGGTCGCAAGACGGCTGATCGCGATGGCAAAATTCTTAAAATTATGATGCCTCTCACACCAGGTTTGCGGTCTACCACTGCCTCGCGTATGTAAATGCCTGCAACTTGCAGTATATACTTAATAGGAGCAGAGACGGCAACTTCCCTTCTCTGATATTTAGGACGTTTCTACTAAGGCTGACCTGTTGCTGCTTTCGTTCATTTTTAAGTTCGCTCTTTTTCACTGAAAACAAGTAGATTGCTAATCTTTCATAAAATCATGATGTTTTACGCGCAAAAGAGAATTGATTTGCCAATGTAGTCGATGTCCGGTCCCGAAACCGCACTACTACAAAAAGAGAATGCTATTTTCAAAAAAGCTTTACAAAACTCACGGATTCTCGGCAAGCTTTACGGGATTCACAGCGCAGTAAAAAACAAAAAAATAATAAAATTAAAAAAAAAAAAAAAATTGCGGTTCATTAGGCGCGTAGATTTTCAAATGGGTGGTTTTTGTGGGTTATACACTAACGCGCAGATGCAGAGGCAGCTGGCTTATTAAAAGCAATCAACACACACATACACACACACACACACCCACAACAAATAAAAGCAAAATAAAAAAATTCGGCACTAGCCCAAGTTAGCATATTGCATGTGCGAAAATATTTCCCTACAGGACCGTGACCAGTTGCAGTCGCTATGCCAGTTTCGAAACCGCAAAGTTGGCGCAGTTTACTACTTCGACGCTTTAACTTCTCGGTAAGGCAAGGCCGTGAACGAAAAAATAAACAAATAAATAGCATAAAACAAAAACAAACCAAAAACACTACACAAAAAACTTCTGATTTTGAAAGAAACTGATCTGGTGAGTTCGTTAACGCACCGCCACTAGGCACTGTCGCATAAACCAGAAAATTGCAAGCACCGCTGACAAAGGAAAAGCTATTTGAACGGCAGCAGAGACCCATAAAATCTGTTTGAACAAGGCAGATTGGCGACAAGCTCTCGGATGAAACGCAGAAAATCAAGCAAGCGCCAAACAATTCAAAGTTAGCACACTGATCTCCCGGCCCTAAAACAAAAATGTTGCAAACTTGCCGGAAGATCAACCTGGCGATCCGCCAAGTTAGCTGCCAAGGAAAATGTCAGCCGTTCGTACGACATGGGGGTGATTCGTAAGAAAAATCTTCTACAATTTAATAAATACTGTTTGTGTATACCGTTTCCAGCAATATCCATCGAAGATTGAAGTGGAATGGGCTGCTGACCAAGAATAGCAGCTGCCAAAGCTGGCACAGACTGACTTAAAGATCGGGCGCTCTCATTTTCCATGTTTCCATTTCCTTGGTTAGCTTTCATCAGCTGACTCATTATGCTTTGAACTGCCGGAGAAATACCACCACCGACATTAAGTGGCAGAGCGACAACAGGTTTCTGAATATTTGGCGAGGATCCCGCCGCAATCGGCTGACTGGCAGAAGACACTTGTAACGGCGGCGTTAGGAAGTCTTGCTCTTTGATGGCCTGTGCAACCTTCGGCAAAGGAAACAACGTCCCAGCCTAAAATATTACAACCCAGAAAAGCACTGTTATCCCCGTGAAATGGAGCACATCCCACAAAAAAATGACATCCAATCTCGACTATAACTGTTATTACTATTATTATTATTATTATTATTATTATTATTATTATTATTATTATTATAAAAGTTTAAAGGACTGAGAGCGATGTTCAAAAAGGACGTCAAAACGGCATCATGCCTAGAATTAGTGAGTGGTGCCGAGGTCTACCGAATGTGTCGTAACAAACATGAAAAATATATTATTATTATTATTATTATTATTATTATTATTATTATTATTATTATTATTATTATTATTGTTATTATTATTATTATCGTCATCATCATTTACATGTCAAGCAACCACAATAACCCCTACATGTTTGCGCAAACTCTATGGAAAGCCTTTCCGAATTTGGAACACACGCTTCCCACACGAATAAGATTTAGGAACAAACGCTTCCCACACGAATAAGATTTAGGAACCACTTAATGATTTACATGTCACGCGTAAAAACAAACAAAAAAAAAATCCGTGCATAAGCCAAAGCATGCAAGCGAAGTAGATGAAGAAGCTTCATTTAATCAGGACAAATGAAACGCACTTCGTCGTGAGGAATGGCCTTTGGCTGCGGTCGATTCTCGCTGTGATCTTCAGGATCGTAGTCTGGTTCAGATGGAGTATCTGGCAGACTGTCCTTTGTCAAAAAAATAAACGCAAGAACAGATTTTTCCCTTTCTGTTTGGTTGTATTTCTCTCTGCTCTTTTCTCCATAAACAAAGTTTGGAATGTCAGCATTGTCTACAATAACAGGGCGGTACCAATTCACTTTTTCAATCATATGGTCAGCAACATGACGTTTGGCTGACAGAAGCAACTGCTTTTCCAACAAAAGTTCGTGTTGCCGGGCGGCAGAGAAGTTCGACGCGTGATGCCCAGCTTTTTCGCCTTCAAATAGTTCAAAATAGTGAACTTTGCATATCTGATCGTCTGGAGCCCAAGTTATATTTCTCTTCTTCTTCCGAATGTTATCCAATTTCGCACTTTCGTCACAAGTGAAGTCCAAATCTATTAAAAGAACAACAATTTAAACACCTTTTCTAAACTTGGCTAAACTGATCAACAGGCCAGTCGCCAAACACAGAAACATAATAAACGCAAAGTTAGGACCTAGCGCCTTTATAAGTACGTATCAGCAACTGCTCACAGTCTACAATGAAATCGAACTACATATTACCAGATGTAACAGACTTCTCTTCAGTTTGGTCCTGGAATAGAAAACAACTCAAGATTATGATTCAAATATTTGGAAGTCAAACACTAACTAAACGTCCAATTAAAAACTAATTCTAAAAAAAGTTAAAAAACCCTAAAAAAAAGGGTTATCTATTAAATGAACGGTATGTGGTAATACAAGAATAAAATACGTCAAATTACGACCTAGTAGGGCTTATTCTTTAGCTTGCTAATCATGGCACCTGATGCAAGTGCATGATCCGAACTTATCCGAACCGAACGGCCTAAATCAAACGGATTTACTTAATTTATTTACGATACGACACAATTATTACGTGAACACAAGTAAACCTCTCATAAAAAGGGTATTAAAGCAGGAGCACGCTAAGACACCAGCGTTAAGTGCTCCAATCAAAAACCACAAAAAAGTAAATAAAAAGATTTCAAGAACCAACAATTTAGCTTCTACAATATTATAGTTTTGATATTATAACTACATAGTTACAAAATAAAAAACTACGAACACGTAACGCAAACTTCCGACACAGTTCTTTAGTCAAATAATAATGTAATCAAAATAAAACAGAACCAACCTCGATCCGGACAGGACTGCGAGCATCGGGGTCTACGAAAAAATCCAACGAATTAAATAAATCACAACAAGGCCTAAATATATATTATAATAGCAGCAGGGCGTGCGCTTGCTACATATCGTTCACCAGAGAAAGTTTTTTAAGTTAAACAACGATGCAAATGCTCCCTCGCTTCGGTGAAGGTAAGAAAGGTGCAAGGTAGCATGGCTGGACGTGATTTGATCTTTAAAGACTGATACGCAAGTAATCAAAAAACATATAAATGGTAGTGCCTACCTAAATCATGGACGGGAGAAGCACCCGACTGGCTAACAATAGATAGCCTAAATTAAAAAAAATAGTCACAATACAAATGAAGAGAATCACCTCTATTGCTTGCTCCGTTGAAAGAGTGCATCTATTTAAGTCGACAGTGGCAACCCTTTTCGGGCTGCCATTGACAATTCATAAACCCTTTCACAATTACAACATTCATCAAACATTTCGAGAGTGCAGCAAACTTACAGATTAAGTCAACATGAACTGTAGATTATTTTATACCCTGCAAATAAAGGTATAGCAGTTTCGTTCTTTCACATACCGCTCGTTATCGGCCTCAAGTTTTAACTTCTTATCACCGCTACTTTTATTCAGTATTTCGTCCAAAGGGAGAGTCGGCTGTAGCGCGCAAAAGAAAACAACGCACAATTTATAGATTACAAGCAAATCAGAAAACATCATCCATCCATACATGTTGCCGGGCTACAACCCAAACAGAACCAGCAGCCTAGTATGCTGCTTTGCCTACTACCTGCCACGGCCACATAATCGAATCTTAAAACAAGATTGCTAAATCATGTGACTGTACAATGATAGCTCACTCGTATTCTCGAACGCTTTCTCGTAAAAAACGACTAATTTTGAGAAATTTCTGGTCTAGTTTCACACTAGACAGATGTTCTGCTCGTCTCAAACCTTCCCGTTTGTTTCGAAAGGACCTCCGCCTCGTCTCGAAACGTCTCGAAACTCAAGAGTTTTTGGATGTAGGATATGACGGTTGATAGGGGGTCTCGCAAGTAGGATAGGATGGTTAATAGGGGTTCTTCAAGGCAGGGTAGGATGGTTAACAGGGGCTGCCTCAAACAGGACAGGATGGTTTATAGCAAGGGTCTGCATCTCAAACTTTTTCTCGGTTGAAATTTTGAGAAATTTCTCGTCTCGCTTCAAATGAGCTCGATCTTCTTATCGGCTCGAAACTTCTCGTTGTTTCTAGACGGATACTCAAAAAGTTTCGAGACGCAGACACTTATCATGAACAGGCAAAATACGATACATAATTTGTGGCACGTGAGACTAATTACTCAGTCCAGGCGGCAACTGGCAGGCGACGAAGGATCGTCACTAAAACGGGGGGGGGGGGGGATAGAATTAAGGAAAGACGACTGCATATAATTGGCTCAGTGCTAAAAACTCACAAAACCGACTCTCCTTATACATGGAACCGGAGGCGAAGAGAACGAAGAATATTACCGCACAGAGCCCAAGCAATCTGAATCGACGTGCATTTGAAAACTTTTAAACCTTAACAAGGTTCCGCGCGAAGTCAATGACTTCGTAGCAAGAGGAAGAGAGAAGAAAATTCAAGGCCAATAGGGGAATCAATTGAAAGATCTAGCGATTTATAATTCTATATCTTGCTATGCTCTGCTTAAGTCACCCACTAATGAGGAAAGTGACATATTACGTCAAAGACAAACACGAATGTCATACCATCGTGGGAAGAAAGTTCCGGGATAGTAATTGGAGAAACCTCAACAGGTGCGTAGTGCGTCACAACCACTTGTGTCTAATTAGCGTACAAGCCATTACTTGACCGACCAACACCCAGTACTCAAATAGGGATCTTATTCTATCATTATGGCCTATCAAGGTGTCCTCCAAAGAAAGACTGATGCGCTAAGTCAAATACAGATAAATCTTACATTTGCCCAGCCTTCCATAACTTGCGCAAACAATGAAGCAAACAAGTACCAAAAAAACAAAAAAAAAACAACTAAGTCTGTTCAAATGTGTGACGCTAATACGCTAATACCTTTCCTCCAGACGAATTCCGGCGCTTTTTCTTTAGAGGAACAGGAGCTGCAGCATTCAAAGCATTCATAAATCCAATCCCCTCTTGTACATCTATAGGAGTCGTATGGGAAAAATACGTCCAGGGCAAGATATGTTAAACACACAAGTTTTATACGACATGGACTCGTGCAGACTGAAGTAACAAGGTTTAAGCTACGCGAGTACCATAGGAACCATCTGACTTGCATATTGGACTCACATTTAGGTATAACTTCACTTGATTTCCCTTTACCAACTCTTTGCCGTTTCTCGGCAGGTTCCTCCTTTGCGATCCCTTCCCTGCGAAGACACAACAAAACAAGCCCAGAGCCAATGCTGTCTTAAATGAGAAGATTCCATTTCGTTGAATTTTATCAAACAACAAGAATAGGCGTCACTTACACTATAACAATAAATTACCTCAACCGCTTCCCAGCTGCTTCTGACAAGTCGGCATCGGTAAATGCATCACCATTTAAAGCTTTCTTATCTACAAATAAGTAAGACGTTTATTACCTTGAAGGCAGCCAAAACTCATACATGAACAAGCACATAGGGAGCAGAGGCAATGGAAAAAATCAACAGCTGTTGCCATGAACAGATGCAAGGCACAAGCATGTAAGAATTTCTTCCTTTCGTTTACCAGCATTTGCTTCACCCACAAAAGAGCAGCAGCATTAACTTACCTGGGCCTCCTCTTATCATGTCCTTCCATTGCTTGATTAATGACCAAGCACTCTTCTTTAAATCTACAATAATAAGGTTTAATCAAAATTGGAATAAAATTGAAAATAGAATAAATTCTTGAAATCTTGACTCTTATAACCGCTATTATCAGGATAGCTGCTAGACAACATAACAATAAGCAAAATTGCTACCAATTACAATCAGCCAACTATAATATGTGGGCAGGGGGGGGGGGGGAGCCAAACGCTGTATTCGATGCCAAAACATAGCAAAAACCTAACCTGCATTGTCCAACTTCGTCATTTGCTTTATAAGCTTGCCTGTGTTACCCTTCATAAGCAAGAACCCAAAATCTCTACACTTCTTACAAAATGCCAAGCAAATTCAAGGTAATA
>QQSS02060877.1:0-17895 GCA_003687565.2 Craspedacusta sowerbii
TTAGTGAAACAAAAAAGCAACATTTCAGTTCCCTTTCTTTGCAGTTCGTACTATATGTATGTACCTTGTAAACTTCTTGAAAAAATTCTAAACTCTTTAAGATATTTAAAAGCCATTGTTTGGTTGGGGGGGGGGGTAAAAAGTAACGCAAACGTTACTTTCCGTAGTAACTAGTTACTTTTTTTAGAAGTAACTCCGTTAGTAACGCAGTTACTTTTCGGGAGAAGTTACTAGTGACTGTAACTAGTTACTTTTTCGAAGTAACGTGCCCATCACTGTATGCATGTATGTATATATGTATGTATGTATGTATTCTGTATGCATTAATATATGTATGCATGTGTATATCTATGTATGTTTTTATCGTCTTATCTTTGCATGGGTCTCATGCAGGACCAAAGAGAATGACGTATTGTCTTCTCGTTTATATTTCCCAACGTAAATATCTTTCGAATTTGGAAAGGTATTTTCATGTTTAGCGAAAAGAATTGTTCAAAACAAGTTCAGGAGGACTTCGTATTTTCATGTTTAGCGAAAAGAATTGTTCAAGAACAAGTTCAGGAGGACTTCGTCTCTGCAGGTTCACCGAGTGCCCCGGCATTGCACTCAGCATAAGAATGAACAGCGAGCGTTTTCAGCCATTGCACCATGGGCTGCTTAGTTATTTCTTCCTCTAGAATAGCAGGCCATATCATCGATACCTTGAAATGATCTGCTTGGGCCTAACGAACGAGAAACAAAACAAGCGAGTTAAAAAAGGAATCAACTGCACCATGCAGCAGAGTTGATTGCGAGATAGCAAAGCCACCCGCCACGTAAACTATAAATCAAAAGTGTTACCTGACATTCAGCGAATGTGAGTTGATTATGCAAGCCATCTTTACCAAATTTCTTATCGTATCCTCGGAAGTGCACCTGATGTAAAAAAGGAAAAAAGTGTCAAAGCTGCGAAAGAATTGCTTCTACAAGGTATTTCTTCATAAGCTATTCTGCTTTACAACGAAAATTGCTGCATCGGAACAGTCCTCGGAAAAACCTATTTTGCAGACTCACACAGAAAATAGTCTTAAATATAACGAATGAATGCAACAAAAAAAAATGCAAGTTTGAGCAGCAACAGCTAATCCAATTAGTAAATCAGCTAATGATACAATGCTACTTCATCCGAAAACCTGCTCATGAAAAACAATTAGTTCCACAAACGCAAAAAAAAAACCTTCTACAATCGCTATCTTAGAACTGAACTTCAATTATCAGTAGAAACGTGAGTCGTTTGGCGCAAGTACAATTGGGCTAAGATCGCAAGTACTGTAAAAAGTACATATGAACTCTAGAAATAACTGTAGAAATCTCTCATAAAGTAGAATTTCCGTTAACAACAGCTGCTAATAAGCAAAACATGCCAATCATAGCTAGACCTACATAAAAATAAAAAGATAAATACAAATAAAATAAAAGGACGCAAAGGAGCACCATGAAGACTGAGGCACCGAGCCCTTCAAAATCCAGTTAATAAGAACGAACCTTTTTCAGCAAGAGCCCTAATCCAGGCGCTCGAGGAATGTCTACCTGAAATTGCAAACCGCAAGAACTTATGAACAACCAATGGCATAGTATTCTTACAGGGCCCAAGCAAAAGGATAGAAAATTACAACATACCATTCGAATTACATTATCAAATACCTTATTCGGTCCCCAACATTTTTCCAAAACTTCTGAGGAGCAGTAGCCGCGACAGATAGCTATGCACAGACCTAATAACGATACCATAACAAAAAAAACGGATCTAAGAGCCATCTATTATGAGAGCAATACAATAATTTTACAAGCCAAGGGCAGGCAGCTATTAAGAGCAACCTAAAATTCGGAGGTTGGGAACTACAAGCTCAACAGCAACAACAACAACCACAACAACAACCATAACAGCAGTACGCTTGACGCGGGTAAGAACAATGAATAGCGCAAAGCCAGGTTTACAACACAAACGCCCGGGAATCAATCTGCGTCACTCGTGTCTGTACATAGCCAGTCACAACGCTGCTATTTGCACCTGTTTGTACCAAGGGTAAACTCCCTTCTCGCGGCCTACAGGCGGATTGATTCACCTTCCCATGCGCGCCTGATGGGCTTCATGATAGGGCGAAACGTATCTGGAGTTTGAGGAATAGAGCAACTGGCTAATTTCACAACAAAAATGCTTTCCAGATCTACCAAAAAATGTTGAAAGATCCCACAACTTCCCAATGCGCGCAGAATGAACGATTGTGCGATTCGAAACAAGTGGTGTGAAATACACTCCTACATTCAAAGAATTAAACAAAGGTTCAATGGTTCCTTGATTGAGTTGCAAATTCTAGAACTTTCTGACATTTGGTTTTCGCCGGTCTATTTTAAAGGTGCATCACGCTGAAGCAATGAGCATTAATTTGCCAGCATGGCAGCACTGCAGCTTCTATGACATTGTGCTCCCCATCATGACAATTTCCTGTTGCAAGCAAGCCCCGTGCTGCTCAGTTTTCGAACGCTGAGACTGCCGATCAAGGAAAGGTAAGACAGGTCAGTCAAGCAGGAGATATCTACGGGACATTCTATCTCACGAATCACATGACACTCATTGGGTAGCAGCTGATGACAATCAATGCGCAGACGTCAAGTTCGAGTGAATTTTACATAAGCTCAATTAAGTTTAATTCTCGAGCTTTCCAAAATGCACCTATGCACCTTTTTATTTTCCGGGGCAACGAACGGAAACTGGCTCAACCTACAAAACGACCAACGTCAGAACATTTGCATAGCATACCAGGTTGAAAACGATACAAAAGCCACTATGGCAAATTCAACGAAGCAACTTCAAGGTCCAGATAAAAAGACATGGGCAGATTCAGAAGACTTACCGATCATTTTTCGGATTTGGTGAATCATGAAACTTTGACCGGATACGTGGACACTAACAAACTCATGATCATTCCAGGTAAACGGATGCCCCAGCTGCAACACCAAACAAAGCTAATTTTCCTGATCCGCAAAACGGCAAGCGCGAAAGTGCAAAACACATAAGCAAATAAATAATTAAGGATATGATCACGATCAATAAGCAAAGAGATAGAGGTGTGAAACACTTTGTAAAAGCAAGCAAAGCAAGCACTTTGTAAAAGCAACAAGCAAATACTTAAGTGCATCGATTGCGATATTGACTTGAACAATCTGCACGTTTATAGATAGGCAATTACCATAAATTCTGTTATGTAACGATTAGCGCTCTTTTCTTCGAAGAGTCTGCAAGTCAACAAAATCGGTCAAATGAGTGTACATGAGAAATTTGAAAGAGCAAATTACACACTTACAAAAGCAGCAAAATACCAAATCATCGCCTAAACATCAAAGAACAACCATCCTGATATTCCAAGCAGCAAATATACAGTCATTTACCAAGCAAACGAAAGGCACACCCTTGGGCCTTATCAATTCATTTAATTACAGCGTGACGTACTTTCCACTGGTGAAGTTATGAAAATTGTGAGTCCCAAGGAAATGCTGCAATACGCCATTTGCAGATGCAACCTCCTCCACTTCAACATAAAATCAAAATCGACAATAATATTATCGAAAACAATGCTAATTAATATATCAGAATATTCAAAACTTCTTAAAATATTAAAAGTTACTGAAATTCATTCACTACTTCCGCGACGCACCGCGATATTAACACACATACGAACCCAGAATACAGAACTTCAGAAACTAACCTGATAACCGAAAATTAGAGTCGTACTCCTAAAAAGGGAAACTTTGTTGATCGTAAAAGAGGCCAGAACAAGAGATCGCTTATTTACATACATTGACCACAGCACCCCTTCACCGAATTGTTGAATAATAAGCAAGTCGATAAACAAGTTACGCTCATACCAAGCTCGCTCTGGGGTATTCTCGTCATAAAGCAAGTGCACAAGGGCGACTAGGCGTACCGTTTTGGTAGAAGCGAAAGCGAACGAAGGAGTCAAGTATTCGTAGTCACGTCCTGAGCAAGCCCTTTTAGCGTTGAAGCCCTTCGTAACACGTTCTATGCCTGCAAAATACACGAAATAGGAACGAACTTTCGCGACCAAACATTGCAATAACCACGAGCTAACTGCATCGATGAGTGGACTATAAGGTCGTATATTTTACCTTTGATTTTACAAGATTCAATATTTTATCTCGATTTTATAAGAAAAGGAAAATTCTAGCAATACCTAAAGATTTCAAAAATTTAACAGAAATCAGCAAGAGAATACTTGTGATCCCTACAAAACTATTTAATACTCAAAGAATACGAAAACATGTAGTGCACGTCATACTACCTGCTCATGTGAAACTAAAATGACAAACGCTGCAGCACGCGCATGCGGCTCAACTCGAAAAAGCAGCATAGGTAAACAGAAAACACATATGAATAATCCTACCGAATACCCTGATAGTAGCGGGTAGCGCTGCATTTAAGTTCATCAGAAAATCTTGCCCAGCAACTAACTAAATAGAAGAATATGTAACTGTTCGATCCAATGTAGTAGAAGCGCTAGAAAGCAGTTAGGAAACCAGGAGATATTGACCGGTGTACAAAAAGATATCAGGTTAGTGACGAGAAGAAAACAAACCTGTAACGTCGTCTACCGCGAACGCCTACACACACATACACAGAAAGGCAAAAAGTGCTGGTAGCAACCCAAGATTAAAGACATATACATACCTTTAGCGAAACAACTTGCCAGGCAGCTGAAACGCCTTTGTCAGTACGAGAAGCACTAGAATATTGCATCTAAATAACAAAGAAAAAAGTAACAGAAAAACAAAATAGACGGATATGTTTTTAATCCAAATTAGTGGTGCTTCAATATAGATCAGCCAAAGATTAACCGCGGACATGACGCGAATGGCAATACAAGAATAAACAACAATTGCAGACATAACGCAGAGCAAAAGAAGAACCAAGTATAAAAAATGAACAATTAGGTACACAAAGCAAAGACACTCTCTCGGGAACGGAATTTGTTGTAGCTGAAACAGACTCCGTAACAACAGATGCTGTTTTAGTAAACAAAGCGAACCTTAGATACTAGCTAAGCAACTCATGAATACAACTATCGTAAAACTTAAATGTCATGAACACGAGCTGCGTAAACACTGTGGAATATCTTTCACACCAAAGAAAAACTTGCCATATTTTCGACCGCGTTTAAGAAAGCTTCCTTGTGCTCTTCTCTAATAGCCTTTATGGAGGCCAGCGCTGTGACCAACCTCTCCTCGATGGTATCTACATTTGGGTTTCTATGACATGCTCCACAAAGGTAATTCCCCGGCAGAAAACACGTCAAATTTCACGAACAAATAAATACAAATAGCGAAAAAAAAATCTACATGCTCCACAAAACCCACCAAAGAAAACATAGAGCACCACACTAAAAGAAAAGCAGTTTGAAACACAAGATCTGATAATTGCGAAGAAATATTCAAAACAACGAAGCACCATATGCATGCACTTGCGTTTCAAAACATTAATGCCACAAAGCGCGTTCTGCATGGACATTGAAGTACTCGCCAAACGAGGCAGCAAGTAGATTTCATACACAAGAAGACCATAAGGATGGGACGGGCTTCGTACTTTTGCATGCCGCAGAAGTCAAGTCCAGAATAGCCGATGAGCAAAGCCACCTTCTTCTTCCCGCTAAACCACTTCCGCTGTTCGTCAAAATCACTCTAATTATGCATAGACAAAAAGATACTCAATCATTTTAAAAAATACAAAAATGAAAAAAATGCTGACTCAGCGGTCATAGGTAGCTTCTAATTGGCAAGCACGCCTGAGGGGTATCTAGCATTACTAAAATAAAACAATTCAACCATGGCACATCGCCAAGCTATCATTGCACATATCCTAACATTCGATAATACTAGTACCTGCAACTCTTGTCGCAAAGATTCACCATGTGACATCGGAACCGATTTATACGTGTCGGCATTTTCTCCAGAAACTTTACACTGACGCATGGGTGGAGCTTGCTCTCGGCAACGATCTTTTTCGTCTTGCGTTCGATCACAACTGATTCCATAACTTTGTTGATCAGGGCTTACTAAATTGCAAGGGTTCATCGACACTGCAGAAGCAGAAGAAACAAGTAGCTCATTCACATTTAGCGAATATTCAGGTTCGTTTACATGTCGCACCACATTCATACTCTCAACCGATACGAGTTCGTCCCGTTTTAAAGAATTACAGTCTACTGCTAGAGAAGTGCAGATAAAAGACGGGGCACAAACTGCATCGACTTCTTGCCGAAAGGAAGAGTGGTCCATACGAATGACGTTCTCCTCAGACTCGAAAGTCCTCAGACAAAGATTATCTCCCGTTGCATGTTCCTTCTTTTTTTTTTCGCTTCCAAAAATGCCTTCATCGCCAACAAATTGACGCTTACAGGGAAGGCGTAAGCTCCTTGCCTGCGCCGAATGAAGCTGACTATTAACCGTACAGCACGAATCAACATTCGAGAAACACGACTGCTTATTGGCCACAAGCACGCCCCAGTCAAAGTTTGACGCAGACTCGGAGCGTAATTCATGCAGCTGCTTCAACAACGACTTTTGAGCGTCGGGTTGATTGTGACTAGCTGTCAGATGATCAGGTACGGTACATTCTCTTTCGTACAGGACTTGAGGTGAACCTACGGAAAAGACATCTTATGGTTAGCTACAGATCGCAATCCTTCCCGAATAATCCAAAATCTTTTACTCTCGTGACTGCTTAAAACTTTTGACAAAACTTTCGCCGGAGCATATAAAACAATTAACACCTAGTTACAACTCAAGGGGTTTTAATAAATTACTGGCTGGTTGACAGCTTCTCTAGAAATTGATACAAAATTATCAACTAATATAAGAACTGAGCTCTGAATCCTGCGAGCACTTACTACGTTACTAGAACGTGCTTAGCGATAAAATAATAATACGGAAGCAGAAATTGCTCAGACAACCCGTCGGAAGTAATAACAGCTTCTATCGTCAACTAATTTCTAAAACCAAGCAAACATGGGTAATTGAGCCTAACATACTAAAACATCCTATCATCTTTCTTAACAAAAAAAGTGTGAGGAGAAAGATGATTTGAAGCAATTTGAAATAAGGTAAATCCAAAATTTATGGCTCATGATAGCAGGTACTCGTGCATGACTTACGGTTTTCCACAAGCACTCCATACTCCACGTTACCAACGTCCGATAAAGGAGGCGGTACAAGTCCAGCGGCCATAGCTTCGTTCAAAAGATCCATATCAGGTCTGATATCTTTGTCGCTCTCACTCTCATGAAAAACAGATGCAGACGCGGCAGAGAAACAATCAGGAGCTGGCAGATCGCAGAACATAATGCCTTCGTACTCTATGTCATTTTTCATTCCATTGCCATCCATGGCAGGGCAATTGAGGACTAACGCAAACCTGCCTGTGTGACGAAGTCAGGTATAAAAGTTGCTCTAAGAAAAAGCACCAAAGCACAACTGCAAAAATAATCGCGGATTTAACAAACAACTCACTAAGAAACAAATGCGGCTACACTTAATACGTAAATATGCAACAGCAATGAGCTCCAATGCATATGTTAAAACACTCAATTCAGGCACATGTGCTGATGCTTTCAATAGTGGTACATATGCAAAGGTTTATAAGCATCCTACAGCATAGAGGTGCTAGATTCAGACTGTATCATGAACTAGGCCAAAAAGATTAGCTGACTAGCTTAAAATGCTTTTTTTCCAACAGTGACTATGGGAGCTAATCACTGAACTTGCGTTGTCTTGGACACTGTTTTGCGTATCACCAACCACATAAATAAGAGCAAGGAGCTTGTCGGAGAACAGAACGTCAATAGTACACAAAATATACAAAAACAGGAAAGCATAAAATTAATAACCACAAACCTTCCCCTATTAGATGAAAATCTTCTGCTGCATAGGGATCAAAGAGGATACATGCAACAAAACATGTAGTAAAATCTTGCTCAATTATGGTGGAATCTCACAAAAAATATTTCCAGGCTATTTCTGCCCTGGTTGTTCAAAAAGAAGCCCCTGAACACAGTGATGACCTTATTTTAACTACAAAATGCAGACCAATGAGAGAACTGATTCAAACATCATTAAAAATTACGTCAATGTAACTGATATCTAAATAGATAAATCAGATACAAGCTAGCTGCGAAAGTGCTTTCAGGGTCTTTCGCTTTTTCAGCCATATTTGGATTCATTCTACATCATTGTTAAGTATAAAGATCTTACAGCTTTTAATAAACATGAGAAGAGAATTTTAACTCAATAAGTCATAAAACAAAATGCACCATAAAAAGTAATACTTAAGCGCAGCCGCAACCAGTTTTGAATTGTACTGAACCAAGACTTTGCAACAGCTACATGATGGAGGACAACAACAGCAGCTTCATGTGATTAGATTTTGCAATAGCTACATGTAGAGTAGCCCAAATACCCTTAGGCTGGCAGGCCAAGGTTTAGTTGTGCGGTAGGCATCGAGCACTCAGACGTCTCATTGCTCGTGTACGTTATGTGTTCTCTTTCGTCTTCGTTTCATCATCGCGTATTTTTGTTATTGTTTTTTTACTTTTTTAAAAAAAGTGGTCGAGTGTGTTCTGAACAATTAGTCGTAAGTAATATTGTTGATGATTTACAGCCATATGCACATACTGCCACATGTTTATATTTGTTTAATTGTCAATCTGCCTGTACCTGTTACTATATAGCTTACATATACTAGGAAAATTTATCACGGACCTCCAGCAACTTATGTGCAAGCTGAATTAGCAATCACCCACACGCAATCTTCAAATCTATTCCATTTTCTCAATTTGTGACGATTCGTAGAATTTGTAGCAACACAACAAGCAGATCATAACAAGCATGCTAACACCTTCATGGAGTACTTTTGTGGGCTACAGCAATCAATCCTTTTACAGCATCTCGCGTGGCGACATTTAACAGGGAAGACTTGCTAGAAAAAAAGGCGACCACCACGGAAGAGGAGAAACTGGCTTTGTCTTCAGCTGGCATAGGAGCCTCGCTAGTATTCCAAAATTAACCACATTAGCCACAAGTACCCGCATTTAAGAAAAGCTTTCGCAACTTCACCGATAGTTCCGATTGGAGCGAGCCTAAAGCACAAGACATGGTATGGTGCGGTCATTAAGCACAAAAAATTTGGAAATCGACGTCGTGCAATGAAATGCGTAGGGTAAGGCAGCTTTCTGTGTGTGTCCATCAGTAACAAGGACAAATCATACGACGTGTCCAGATGCCCGGCAGCCTGGCACAGAAGGTTTCACATGCCCGGCAGTCCTACTACGCATGCGCTACGTTTCCTGTTGGTGCGCCCTGTCGACCATCTCCGCGGTGGCTTCTCAGCAAGGTCAGCGATAGAATTTCAGCTTCTGCTGTCAACGAATTATTTTATGAAGACCAGGTCTTTAAGTCAGCAAAGCTATTTGAAGCTAAGAGTTTGCATGGGTGTAGCAGGCTTTCATGAAGCTGTGGAAGGAGGATGCACGCACCCTCACTGGTAAGAGAGTGCCGAAGAGGGTCTTGACTGCGAATCCGGCCCTTAAATACTATAGTATAAAGCTTTGTCGTAAGTTTGCTAGAGAACCCAGGAAGATAGATTGAATTAGGAAAACGACGTCTTTCCTGCAAGGTTGCCCATGCATGATTTATATGAGTATGAGTTTATCGGAAGACGGGCAACCATTGGTTGTGAGAAAATCTAAAGAGAACTATAGCAAGATGGTAAGATCGGAGCTGTTTTCCCATTTCCCTAGGCGGAAAATCCAGATGTGAACACGTCAGAGCTTTTGAAAAGTGCTCTTGCTCTGAATAGCAACCTCAAATTTCTGCAACATCAGGTTAAGTCCTGGCAAGAAAATGACTTAGAAAGACATTGCCCATGTAAGGTAGAGCTTGAGGGGTATGGTGAATGTTATTGAAATTGAGTCTGCAGTGTTCAATTTGAGAAAAAAGGATGGAAGTATTTTGTAGGTAATTGTTAACAAAAAACAAGAGTTTAGAGGAATGGTTTTTCAAGATGGATACATGGCGTAAAATTTACAATGATTTTCCAGAGATCATTCTTATAGATGCCACATACAAGCTGCTTGAGCCTTCGCTCCCTGTCTATTTGATTTTTTTGGCATTGATTGTGATGGATTGAACGAAATGTTTGCCGTTATTTCATTAGTAGATAAGTCTGCAGCAGCTATTCAAGCAGCTGTTGACAAGTTTAAAGAACACAACACATGTTGGGCTCAAACCCAGTTTATTATGTCAGAGAAGGGCTTTGCAGAATACGATGCATTTTTCAAGTGTTTCCCACATGAAAAAATTATTAATTTGATTGATCCATGCTTTGAGGGTGTGAATGGGGATCATCGGCGCAGATAGACATATGTTTGCAAGTTGTACAAGACATGGTTAATGCCAGGGCATGTGGCCAGTACGAGGAACTATTTCAGAAGTTGAGGGACACCAAACTTGGGCAAGTTCTTGATTACTAGTTGAATAATTCGGACAGCATCAAGGAGCAATAGGTTCCATTTTACGAAAATATCATCCCTGAATATGGTGAAACAACAAATAACAGTTAAAGATCTTCGAAAAAGAAGGAGTGATGGGCCTTTTTATGCAACTCCAGATGTTGACAATTTAGTGTCTTCTTCAGACAAATAATGTGTCTACCATGTTATAGATGCAGAATGCACAAGAGACGTTTTTACTGGCGTGGGTCTTCCTTGCAAGCATGTATTAAAATTGCATCTTTAGCTGAACCTTAGCTTGTTTCCACCAACTCTAGTCCTTGGACGCTGGAGTAAACATCGTTGTCGATATCTCCAGAAGCGCCCATTGACAAGTTTAAGAAAAGTACCGACTGTTATGATCCTTCCACCTCCTACGTCACACTTAAGTCACCCCACGCTATCAATAGAAAATTCTTTTCTGTGCAAGCCATGATCCACGTCGGACCCTTAAGTTACCCCAACCTAATCGTTAAGATATTCTTCTTTATTTAATCCAGTTTACTCATAGCACTTACTTACGAGTCCAACAACAGCATGTTATCTGGTTTCGTGCTGTAGCATGTGGCCGGCAAGTGGTCTGTTGTACAGTTCGTAATTGTCCAGTGTCTTGACGGGCTAATGGTGTCGCGCCTTTCCGTTGCTCGTTTGTAACGTCAGTGCATGCATGCTATATAAGCGGAGCGAAGAGTAGTAGTAGCAGTACAATCTAGGTAACAGTACTTATCGTAGTATCTGAGTCGATTTCTAGGTCGACCTCAAGAATACTAGCTGTACCACTTCACAGATAACTATAGTATGTATGTACCGAGGTGTAGGGGAGGACAGCAGTAAGCGTGACCTATATTCCTTTAACTTGTGTGAGCTCGCATGACTTAGTTCTTTATAGCTTGCGGAAGTATTGTGACATGTGTATTGAAAGTGGTTGTTGGATGATGAAAGGCTTTATTTTCCAACTTGTATTTTAGTTTGAAACCATTTACGGTTGTTTTCAAACCGTCACAAATCTCCCTAATTGTACACCGTCGGCAGAAACACCAACCGTATGTTGGACATTTCATCGAAGAGCGGCGGGTAACGTTGTTTCCGCGCAGCGTTTTTCGACATTTTGGTCTCAAACCAAACAGTGAACTGTTTACAGTGACACAAGGAAGAGCCATTGCAGGATGAGCCGAGTTGAGAAGAATTGAGTTGTGGCTCCAGTTTAAGCGCCTCTCTGTCAAAGAGGCTTTGCAGCCGCCAATCAAGTGTTTGCCAGAGGGGATAAAACGAGCATAGTCCCGATACTGAGACTCCCCATCTTTGTGTGTTGGTTTTGTTGCGTAGGCAGGTACTTACGTACCTAACTGCAAATGTGTAAATACCCCGCGGCAACGTTCCCAACACACTGGACCAGTGACGTGCACTGCAGGGCAGGGCATTTTCCAGATGGACTTGATTTCCAGTGCTTGTGTTGTTAGACTTGCCTGAACTCTATTTTTCTTCATCATTTAAACATAGGCGTCAGCTCTAACGTTCTTTCAGTAGCTAGAAGTCTTCTGTAAGTAGCTTATGTCTCAGTAGCTTATGAAAGAAAGTAACGTCGTTTTTTTTTCATTTCCTTAGGCACTGGCGGTACGTTACTTGGCACTGGATATACTTCTCGGAAACAAGACTAATATTTAGTCGAAAGTGATTCTTGTTTAACCTGATTATTTCCAGGGTGCCGCATACTGGGATATCAAGCCATGATCTAATATAGCTCAGAAGTTTGCAGTCCAATGATTTCTTTACCCAAGCTTTCGTAAGATCAAACACAGTCAGATCCCATGTTATCTTTGGTTGAATATATCACTGGTAAATATAGATTCTCTTGGGGAGATGAAGAGGCAAATCAGGAATGGCCTGAAGAAGGTTTAAAAATGATTCTACTAGTCTTGATTAGTGGCTGATCTCAGACATGTGAAAGTCGAAAGACCTGCCAAGATATTTATAAGAGCTGTTCACTCCCACTGGCTTGATGGGCTGTTTATTTATGAATAGTTTTGGTTTTACCTGTCGTGAACAACCGTTGACTTTCTTAAAGCCGAATGTAAGGCACTTGTCCACCCACAACGTCATTTTACTCCATGCACACTAGCGTGCAAATGCGTTCAACAGGATCTGGTTTTCGGATTCGAGTCCGCTGATTGCAGCAGCATTGTCAGCGAACTGCAGCAACTTTCGGGGAGAGAACATTGTTGAAAAGCGGAAACCAACCGTAACAAATTCAGGACTTTTTATATATTGGTCGAATGTGCTTATGACCATATTAAAGATCAGAGAGCTGAGACAGCCACCTTGGAGAACTCCTTTCCGTACAAAGATAAAGCGCGTGATGAAGGAATTCGTTATAACAGCTGACGAGAAATCCGAATACAGGTTACTAATGACATTGGAAATCTGGTCTGGAATATTTAAGAAGCCATGCTATCAGTGAGTGTTCCACTTCTTCAAATGCCTTTTTCAAGTCTAGCAGGGTGATTCTTTCGTGCGTCGTTTATGAGGTTTTCTATTGACGCAATGTTTTCGAATATCCCACTAAGGCCCGGAATAAAACCCTTCTGGATGTGACTTTCCGCATAACCTTTGTTCACGAGAAAAGTTTTTTGCAAGAATTAGGTTAATATCTTTAGAGTGGTTGGTTGAAATGTGATTGGGCGGAAGCTTGCAGGGTCGTCGGTATCTCCTTGCTAATGAGTAAGAACGGTAGTGGCTAGGCGCCAAGGTGACGGTATGTGCTAGGAGGCTAAGACTTTGGAGCACACAGCAGCAATATAGCTGCGCAGATACGGGCATTGCTTAAAGCAGATCATGGACACCTGGTCGATCGGGCACGGAGAACGGGAGCCTTTCATTTGTTTAATAATCTGGCAAATTTAATTGTAGGTAGGGGGAGTTGAATCAAACTGCACAATTGTTTGCCTTAACCGAGGATCCAGTTTGGTACTGAAAATATTCTCGTTCTCTTAAGTTTGAACGCCTTCAGAAAAAGGCGTGGCAAAGTTCTTTAGTAAAGGTAGGAAGGAGGCGGATCTTTAATACTCCAGATATTTTTCTTTACTTCAAGATAGTGGTCTAAAGAGCAGATATCGTGCTTGGTGGTTTCCTTTGATATTTTTTTCCGTAGTTGCTGGGACACAAGCTTAATGGTTTTTGAATCTGCGTCGTTATCATGAACAAGGATATTTACGACAAGCTTCTCAAGGAGGCTTCGGCATCCGATACAGCTAAGTTTGCGAGGGTTAGCAAAGAACGGCCAAAAACACGAGGCTGCCCACAAAAATTTTTGCATCCGCTGATAGAATGTGA
Organism: Craspedacusta sowerbii; assembly: GCA_003687565.2. Taxonomy (NCBI): domain Eukaryota; kingdom Metazoa; phylum Cnidaria; class Hydrozoa; order Limnomedusae; family Olindiidae; genus Craspedacusta; species Craspedacusta sowerbii. The sequence goes on from QQSS02060877.1 coordinate 13,926, forward strand.
GGAAGAGCTTAACGAGGCAGTCAAGAACATTTTGCTCAAACCAGTCGTAAAGCATGTATTTAGTAACAGTGCACGTCTTGCACACCTTTGTGGCCTTCCGAAGACACCAAAAACAAGATCTAGCCATGAAATCTATACTCTCCGCAACTGGAACATACAACTTCAAATTGGCAGAATGGCTAGACAAGTTGTTTAAACCGCTGGATTCAAATTAGCACATGATAAGAGAATTCTTGATTTCGTTGAGAGCAAACTATCTGGAAAGGCTATGAGACCAGGTGATACGCTGTTATCGTGCGATGTCACGTCACTTTTCACGAATGTACCAGTAGATGCGACGATAGAAATCCTTGTTAAAAAAGGTTTTAAGACGACTGGCTGAATAAAAAATCATAAACTTAGCATCTCTTAAGCTCAACTCCAGTTAGCGGTAAAAGACTAACTTTTTACATTTGACGGTGCTCTGTACATGCAACGGGATGGAGTTAGCATGGGATCGCCACTTGGCCCACTGATGGCAAGAACAATCATGTGCCACGTGGAGGAGAAGCTAAGCAACGAAGGCAAGCTTTCCGAGATTTGCAGACTCTTTGACGATGACAACTGCAAAATTGCGGCCAAGGATTTTCTTAGTGAGCTTATTAGTCTTCATTCGTCGTTGTCATATGCAGCAGAAGTGGAGCAGAAAAATTCTGTGTCGCGTGGATAAACAAGGAAAAACGGATACTATCTACATCCGCTTTTCATAAGCCGACGGACACCGGTCTCCTACTGCACATCCAAAGTCATAAGGATGTTCGGTACAAGAAACGTTTAATAGAGTCAATGCTGTACAGAGCGTATCGTTTGAGTAGCGATTGGTCCACTTTTAACGAGAAAGTTGAACATCATTTGAGCACAACGTTTCTGCAGTTAGCCTACCCATCAGCTTTGTTTGACCGCATTGTATCTGACTATGTTGAAAAGTTTATTACCCGCCAACGCAACGTGGATGGAAGTTTCGCTAATGAGACGGTGCGACTCATCATTCCTCATAAGGGCGAGAAGAGTGCGCGCAACCTAAAGCACGCTCTCATTGATCTGGCATGTAAAGTACGGGTACCTATGTTCAGCCAATGTTCACCAACAGAAAAATTGGTGAAACTTTTAGACCAAAAGAAGCAAAGCCAACAATTGTGAGTCAACAATGCGTTGCTTTCAAATTTCAATGTGGCCAGTGCGACGCTGGCTATATCGGCATGACAACTCGCCACCCTCACCAACGCATCGAGGGACACAAGCAACATTCGAGCTTAATCGGTAAACACCTGGCTACTCATCAATTGCCGATCGATTTTGATCGGGATTTAGCTTGTCTCTACAGCAAAAGAGATAGCATGTTGTTCGGATACAACGTTTTATAGTTTTTTTTAATGAGGTAATCCGACATGGTTTTACTCAATCCTAGGTCATTCATCTATTCCAAATTGCTTGCAGCATCATTGCCAATGATTCCGGCAGCGCCCATTGATAAATTGAAAAAGTGCACTGACGATGTTTCAGACATTTTAATTAAAAGTGACTGGTAGCGATGTTGTTTTCACGAGGCGATCTTATGCATGTTCAGCTCAAACCCAAAAATACGCTCCATGACGAAGACATATTTTCCTTTAACAGCGATGTAATCTGGATGAAAGCTGTCACCAGAGATTAAGGATGGGGAGGCGAATTCTTGACACTCCCTATGTCACTGTACACAGTGACACACGGGAGAGCCTTTGCTGTGCGAGCGAAGTTGAGCAGAATAAAGTTGTGCCTCCAGTTGAAGCGCTTCTCTGTCAAGGATGTTTTGCAGCCTCCAATCACGGGGCCCAGTGTTTGCCTAAGAGGGCAAAACGAGCATACTGCCGAGGCAGCGATTCCCCACCTTTGCGTGTTGGATTTGTTAGGTATACAGTTGCTTAGGTACCTGACTGTGAGAGTATCTTTTCCAATACGCTAGACCATTGACGCGTAATGCAAGACAAAGCATGCTCCCAGATGGCCTTGATGACTAATGATTGCGTTGTTAAGCTCTTCTCCACTCTATTTTCCTTCATCGTTCTGATCTCTTTTATCTCTCTGATTGTTTATCAAGAGTTTTGGCTTAAATTGTTGTGAGCAGCCTTTAATTTTCATAATTTTAAAAGTATGGCACTTGCCCACCTATAACGTCATTTTGCTCCAGTTGCACTAGCGCGAAAAAGCGTTAAGAAGGATCGGATTTTCGGATTCGAGCCCACTAATTGAAGCAGCATCGTCAGCGAACTGTAACCAGTTTCGATAAGAGAAAATTCCTGAAAAGCGGTAACCAAACTGTGCGAATGCTGGAGTTTTTAGACGAAGGTGTTCATGAGAATATTAAAGATCAGAGGGCTGAGGCACTCACCTTGGAGAACTCTACACTTTCTGTACAGGGATGAAACGCGTGACGAAGGAATTTGTTATAGCAGCTGATGAAAAGTCCGAGTACAGGATACTAACGACGTTGGAAATCTGGTCTGGAATGCGGTGGTATTTTAGAATGCTTGCTATCAGTGAGTGCTCTACTTCTCCAAATGCATTTTTAAAGTTAAGAAGGGTGATAGTTATACTGCGCTGCTTATTGCGGGCGTGGTCTATGAGGAAGTCCATAGAAGATTAGGGCGGCGCTTAAAGCAGATAATAGACTCTTGGTCGATCGGACAAAGGGAACTGGAGCCTTTCAGTTGCTTTATGATCTTGCATATTTCATTGTAGGGGTTCTGCAGAATAAAAGTTTCGAAATTTCGATCTCCTCGTCTCTTTTACAAAACAAGAAGTAAGTGCACTGTAACCATGTGTTCATAAACCTTTTCAAGGTGTACAGGGCATCTCACCGAGTTAATCCAACTTCTTTCAGCCATTCCATGATTTGGCTTGACTGGTTGCACAGTACAACATTGGCGCCCATCGAGAGGTTTAGGATCCTTACCTTGCCTCTTGGGTTTATGTTTTTAATGAGGTTCTGGTAGTGCCGTTGCTTTCTGTATTATTTTACATATTTGTTGCAAACCCGATCGTCAACTCCATCATAAACATGTCCGCTCCCTTCAAAACATTTACGGGAAACTTACTTACTACCATTGGAGACATGAGAAGATAGCCATCCTTGAGGTCACAACATGCTCTCACATCGGGAACGAACGTAATGGCCTTGATGAAGTAAAGGAGGACTGAGTCGTGTCGCTAATTAAATTTTCCTTCCTTGAGTGCTAGTTTGCACCTTACAGTGATTCAGATATGTCGGAAACTGTTACGTCCCAACTGATTTTAGATAGTATGAAGCATTGACATGTGATTATCATGCACCGTGGATGAAGTGGAAGGCTATTGAAGCGGTCCAGCAGAGTTATGAAGGAATTAATAAACTTTTGTTCATGATTTGTTCCTGACATATGGAAATCAAAAGGTCGACCAAGGTAGACAAATGATTCTCCGGTGTTAACGGGATTCACTTTTCGGTTGTTAATAAAAATATTAGGCTTGAGTTGCGTTGAAGCGCTTTCCTGCATGTGAATTCCGAAGGTATTGCATTTATCCACTCTGATAACAATCATGGTCCACGCACACTACCGCGAGAAGGCATTTCGAAGAACCTGGTTTTCCGACTCGCCGGCAGCCACGCAGCAGCTGCGTCGTCGGCGAATTGAAACCAGCGCCGGTTGGAGAACAGACTCAAAAACGTACATCCAGACTGCTCGAATGGGGGAGACTTTTTGTACGCTATAATCTTACGCATAGTCGTTTTGAATATGAGGGGGCTGAGACAATTTCCCTGAAGTACTCCTTTGCGATCCGGAATAAATCCCCTTAATGAACGAGTTTGTTGCAATCGCAATTCCAATGTCTGAATACAGCGGGGTGTTTCTCGAAAGTGTCTTAGGACACTCGGGTGTCTAAGACATGTCTTAAGACATGTCTCAGACAAAAA
>QQSS02060988.1:0-17893 GCA_003687565.2 Craspedacusta sowerbii
GACTCAGCTTCTCATTCGCTAGTATCACTGCTCTGGTTTAAACCATAGAGCACTATTTGTTGTGTGCTACCATAACATACGGAAGGTTATATATATTATATATATATATATTATATGCATTTATATATATATATATTATATATATGTAATATATATATATATATATATATTTATTTACTCCAATTTATCGTGGTAAAAGGAATAGCGGTCTGTTTCCTCACTTCTTGGCTTCAGAGAGCCTTCCTTCCCATGGAACAAGGTATAACGGAGCTTAAGCTTCAATAAATATTTTCCTCTTCTTGCGGGATACTCTCGTGGCCATCGTAGCTCATTCTATAGAAAACGAATATTTAGTTGAAGATTTTTTTTCTCAAATTTCGATTTTCGAGTTCTCCACGGGCGCTCGCTGTAGATCGAACTATGAATTGATCTTAACTGTAGGAGTTTATAGCACCCCCTTATACAAATGGAAGTAATTGCTGTAACTGCCGTGGCTGCGGTTATGTTCTGTACTTTATCGTCAATTTAGTGAGCATACTGGGTATTTATTCAGGTTCTCGAAGAGGCTCAAAAGTTAGCTGTAGACAAGTACAACATCGAAGGAAAGAATTTGTTTGTCGGTATGGTGCTGTTCTTCTTGATTCGCCTTCACTAGATCTAGTGCTATGGAAAAAATGCTTTCGTTTAAGATGATTACTAGACAAAAATAATCCTCATTTCATCTCCGCTTTTGTTCTGTGCTAGTTGCGTAGGTTTGGTATTTGTTTTCAGGTTGTGTGTTATAACCTTGCATAAGGTGTTTGAAGCAGATTGTATCTAGAGTTAGCGTCATGTAGAGTGTCAGTTTGTGTGGTTCGCGCTTCTTGCTTCTTGCTTCAATCAAGCGACAATATTGAATTATGGCGTTGGCTTAATACTTAAAAGTATCGTTCTGCATAAGACGAGTTGCTAATTACCCTCCAACCGAAAATCCGTCTTAAAAAGGTATCTGTAGCAGACGTTTTTTTTTTTTTCGCACACTTGATCTTACGCACTATTCAAATTTATTTTTTGATCAACGATTGCCATTTCAAAGGTTGGATCAAGATACCAAACGGACAGCGGCACTCTCTGCAGGGCCATTTTTTAGGACCGGCGTTATATCGAAGCAGCTGCAAAGTTTTTAATATATTTTCTTAAGCTCTGGCTATGGTTTTCAATCATCAGTCGTTGGCTGAGAAGCTTCGATGCTGCCACAGGACTGGGTCATGCTCGCTCTTTGGAAAGACTTCGACTATTATTTGGACGATTTTAAGTCTGGCAGTGAAACTTATATCCTCTATAATCTTTTTGACCTGCACTGAATCCTTCTGAACGAGTCGCAGTGTGACAGTTGCGGCACTGCCAGATCATGCAAGGCCCACGGTGCACTGCAACAGTGAGGTCGCGTCTGAATTCGGCCTGATGGACCAACAGTTAATGTCGTTTTGCCTGCAGACTTGCGGTTGCGCACGCATGCAATGTAGCCACCATGTATGTCCAAATTGGTTTGACTTCGGAAGGCGGTATGAACGGTTTCTTTAGGACCTATTGCAAACGCGAGCACCTGATAAGATCACTGATAAGATCACTTTCTGGTTTTCGGATTGAACTCTATTCCGTGTTCGCATCTTGAGGATACCCGTCACCTGCTACACGCAGTACTTGCATCGGATGCAGATCGAGACATAGATTGTTACCCTCAACGACAACTCTGGAAGTGCTTGGTTGGTCAAGGAAGAAGAGCAGTAACTTTAAAGCTCCAGTTCCTGGTCAGTTTGCTACTTCTGCTTAACCCAGCTACAATTGGAGCTTTGTTTCATCCCGTGTTTTTTTGGCTGCTGATTTGGTCCATGTGTGGCTTCAAGATAAGTGTCTTACTAGACTAGACTTAAGCGAGCCTATAGAGAGAGGCTAAAAGATAAGGCTATCGTTCAAAGAACTGCCAGAGACTTGAGAGTTTCAAAATGCACTAAGCTCAAAAGCACGCAATGCGCGTTTCACGTGGTCGCTCGCGGCTGAGCCACCCAATGCTGCTTAGAGCGCTGAGGTACGATGCTACAAGCCGAGATTATTAAAAGCCTCAGAAGCTTATAAAAAGGGACGAAGCCAACATCAACAGATAGCAGCAGACTCAGGAGACATTAATTCACCAATCTGCAGGCGTAGATTCTCGATTTCTTTGTATGCCAGCTGCAGGCCGAGCTTCTCGACCTGGTGGAGTACGGCGTAAGTAACAGCCACGGTGGATTGGCGCTGGAAGCTCTTTCCGAACAGGAGACAGTAAATTGCGTACAAGGATTGTTGATTGTGACTGAGCTAATACTTTTGCCGATCGTAACCGCTTGGTGTTTCGGGATTGCGAAGAGACGGGTCATCTCGAGATTTTGAAATTGTAACTGTATGCGTTCAGGGAACCGTTAACACGAAAAGAGTGCCGTTCTAACGGAAGCCAAGATCCGTATATATTCCTAGAGATCAGGTGCTTGCGTCGCAGAAAAAAGAACGCAAACTATTAGTTAAGTGTTGTGGCCGTGTGTACTTATGCTTGTGTGTCGGTCTTCGGGGTCGTTGCATTAAAATCTTTGATTCGGGTGATAAAAGCTAGGGAAGTATAAAATTTCAAATAGGTTTGTCATACCAGACATCTTAGTACCCGTGCTCCCCAATTTTTGGCATCAGGCTCTTATTTAGAGAAACAGGTCGCGAATGGAATCATGTTATGATATTGAGAATGTCCAAAATTTATTTTATGTTTCGTCCTGCTACCGAAATAAGATGGCGCTAAATTGCTGCTTGCTAATTTAACGGGCTCGTAAAATAACTGCTCGTAAAAAGAACACGCGCTGCCTAGGGTCGAATTCTTGAAGCAAAAACACATGCGTCTTTAAGCGACCGCAAACTACTGGAGTGGCGAACACTCCGTCTGGAAGTATTGTTTACTGGCACAAGGATTGCAATCAAGTGGTCTTTTTTCTCTGTCGTGTGGTAAAGAGCCTGTTCTACCACTATATATTTTCCGCTATAAGAGCATGCGATTGTACTGGCTAGGTATGGGTTAAAATAAAGCGCTGTCGTGTTGAAACCGAAAACGCTCTCGCCGAAAAACTGACCTGTGGATAGTTCTCGAAAAGCTCCCAATCGAGTTACCTTCAGACTCCGGCACCCTGCTAACAGTAGGGATTCAGTGTTCCATCGCAACAGAATAGAATCATGTCCGTGCGTTATGAGAATATGCACATCCTACCACATGAGAATAGTCTTAAGGTAACAAAAGAGGAAACGTTTTCCGGTCCAACTTTTGGCTACCAATGTCGCACTTCGTGCCCTTTTATATTATGCTTGCTTGCGTGTTAGTCATCCTTCGATTTTCTTTCTGGTTGTTCACTAGTTAGCTAAATTTCTAAGATGAAAGTCTTTGCTCCTATGGAAAGGCGTCCGTGCCAGGCCTCAGGTCGTTTTTTAGCGTGTTTCAACGTGGCAGGAGATATTCGGCCAGTTCTCGTTGATTAATGCCAGAAAGTGCCGCATTCAACTCATTTAATGTGGTATTGCTTTAAGTTCAGTTAAACCGATTACGCGCTCTCCTCGACGGCCCTACATGCTTCTCAGAGCGCCAGAGTAGTATATGATGTGTTGTGTCCATGCAGGGCTGTAGTATTGCTCGTGTCAATGTGAATTAGATCCTCATTAACAGGTATGTTCAGCATGAATTCCTAGCCAGAATATCATAAGGTGTTGCGGTAACGAAAGCTGGCGGTCCTGCCATTCTATTCCATTGTAAGCAAAGAAAAGCACTGAATATGATCGGACTTGGTCGCGTAAGCGAATTTGGGCTCCCACGAATTTTATAATTTGGTGTTTGCCTCGTTATCCGGCCTTCATACATGTAACGCTGTAACTTTCCAGACCCATGCACTGGGGTTTATCGGCCCTTGGGCCTCTAAACTTCGGCCATGTTCACCGGCTTGGAGTGTGTTGTGTAATATAAAATATTGCGGTGTAATGTACTATTATATGATATGATATAGTTTCACGTAGTGTAGTATAATGTAAATTTTTTTTTAACTTAACATTTTTCATGTTGTTACGACGCATTCGATAGACCTCGGCACCACTCACTAATTCTAGGCATGGTGCCTTGGATGACGTCCTTTTGACTATTGCTCTCAGTGCTTTAAACTTTTACAGCCTGGCAGTGCGCACGTCACATCACAGGCTTCGTCGACTAATCCAGTTGTCCGTAATTACCTGCGCAATTACGCCGCTGAAGTGTACTCATGTTAACGACCCCGAGGGGATGTATGCCTGAGTAAAGCAAGGCCGGGCATTACACCGGATATTATAATATAGTATAATTTAATGCAATGCAATATAATATAATGCAAATAAAATTAATACCGCAGACACCAGCGTAAAAACGCGGGCGCCAGGTTGCAGCAGAGGATCCGTCACTGCTCGATCAAGTCACGGTTCCAGCCCTGATGTATTGCCTTTTTTATGCATCCTTTACCTTAACTTGCAAGAAAACAATACTGCGTAGCACAATTTGCTAGGCGGAATAATGTTATATTCCAACTCCAACATCTCTTTTCGTTCATAATTTATACGTTAGAAAAATATTCACTATCTGGTAATGCCACTCCCTGTATAGGTATGGCAAGTCTGACAAGCAGTTAATATGCTTAATAGTCAGAAGTATAATCCCAGGCCTTTCCTCTCCGACAGAAAATGTAATAATTCAAGTCTGACAAGCAGGTAATATGCTTAATAGTCAGAAGTATAATCCCAGGCCTTTTCTCTCCGACAGAAAATGTAATAATTCACATGAATGCACCTGTTTGCTAGTTTCTTTCGCAAAAAAGCTTTCTTCCTGCTCCGATGAGTTGAACTCAATGAGAATATTTTCCAATCTTTTAGACTGCCCGTGCGCGTAGTGCTTTTTTTAAATTTTAAATCTTTTAAAGGGTTTCCGTTTTTTTTTAAGTTACGTAAATAACGGATGCTGAAATTATGGAGATTTCGTCGAAGGTTTCCCACCTCCCTGCTCCTTGCGTTTGCAAAGCGTGGTAATCCACTTTCCCAGATCGAGCTGACAACTGTCTGTTGCAGTGTCATTTCCTTTAGAAGCATGTTCGAGTGCATTCCCGTAAACTGTTTCGCGAGATGATTGGGTGTCAAGAGTGTTCGACCGATTATGACCGATAAATCTGTCGCGATCGGGAGGAGCGAATTAGAGTACACAGCACACACCCCTTATATCAGGCTGAAAGGAGAACTGGCCAAGGACATGCAGGGTTTTTAATACTTGCGTGCTGTCTACACCTGCGTGCTGAGCATGCGAAGCTAGCTTCAGAAGCCAGCCTCAGAAGCCAGCCTCAGAAGCCAGCCTCAGAAGCCAGCCTCAGAAGCCAGCCTCAGAAGCCAGCATGCAAATGTGAACAGAGTTGAGGCGAGCATCTGATACCAGCCGCAAGCTTCAAACGCGTTTAAAACTTGAGGCTCGTTATCTTGATACCGCATCGGATGGAAGGACATAAAATCTATGCTATATGCAGATGTCTTAACTCTCTTTCTAAATGCTCCGAAATCGATCGAGACAGTGTGCGCGCTAATCCATGACTACCAGTCACCCTCCCGTGCACGCACTAATGAAAATAAAAGCAGAAGGTCCTCTGCTAAACATATGAATAGAGGAGGTTAAAGGCATAAAGATTAGAAATGACGAAGGCATGAAAGTCCTTGGCATCGTGTTTTTTCCAGACGTCAAGCGCACTATCACGCACAACTGCAACGAGAGGATCTCAAAACTCTCTTCCACTTTGGCCCGCTGGAAACGAAGGGCTCTTTTGAAAAAAGTCAACGTTTTGGTAGTTAATTCTTAGGCTTTATCCATGATATGGTTTATTGCCTATATTCTCCCAGTATCCCAAACACTAGATGATGTCATTGTGACTGTACCAACAGACTTTATATGGTCCTCTAAGCCTAATGTTTTAATTAAAACTGAGCACCTTTCACCAGCGTTCCAGGCTGCAGAGCTAACTACAAGAGCGAACGAGGAAGATTTTAGGTATTTTTATTTCCAAATGCGAAGAATTGAAAAAGGAAGTAGCTGGGACACATTCAGCTTGAAGTAGAAGTTATTAGTAATTAAAGAGCACTGTATGACGAGAATTGATGGATCTGTGCTTGTTGTACCTATCAGATCCCAAAATTAGCCGGTGGTGCATACCCACCGTTGTTTTCGATCAGCACCTGTCCCCTTGCGCTCTCAAGCACTTATTAATCCTATATTCACCAATGACACAAAGTTTCGCCGATAATGGTGCTAGGTTGGTGCGTCTGAATATCATTACCTTATTTGGTTACGTTGCTGTCCCTTCTTGCATTTGATCTGCAGTCTTGTCTCTGGCCGCCTGGCTATAATTGTTGTTGAACGTAGTTGTGGTATTTAGAAGTAGTTATCACCGAGTATATCGGGGGCTTATGAGTATTTTGGAATGAGTGTTATGATTGTATCGTCTTAATAGTGTTATGGCAAATTGCACCACGCGAGGTTTATCTTGATAGGACGCAGTCCATTTATTTTATCCAGGTATTGTATAACTTAATTATACCTTGAATTCGTATAAAAGGGACAAGCTTGTAAATAGAAAAAAAGATAAAAAGTCCAGTTGTTGAAAGAACAGGAGTCTGCTTGTTATACTGCTTCGCTGGCGACACAAAGTATGACTCCATCAGCGGAAATTAAGCGTTTTAAATATCCGACCATATCCAGCTATTCTCCATTTTCATCGATACAGTGAAAGTCGGTCGCTCCTTCAGACACTTTAGAGATGACGAATTCTAACACAAACTTAGAAAAATTGAGTGGTCGTGCTTATTTAATGACGATCATAATGTCGACTTTCAGCTAATGTTCTATGAGGCTCTTAACCTTGAGGGAATTAAGTTTACAAGAAAAGTTTTGAATAACCAAGGGTCTACTAATTTCAATATCTTAGAGAAGCGGCATGCATAACATGTAATTAAAGGCAAGAAATGCTGATCAAAGGTGGTCGGTTATATGCATAACAAGATGTTTCGCTATCTGATAGTATTTCTGCTGAAAAAAGCGACATCCAGAGCTCGTGCTCAAGATTGGTCAGCATTTTATGTCTTCCCCTTTGCTGCCTTAAGTTATGTTTCCGATGTGGCTCCTATACACGGAAACCACTTGTAACAACTGTCGCCCGAATCCTTGCTTTCTATTGTCAGCACAGTCTTCGAAAAGGCGATCCACGGTAGACTAACAGGCGGCCTCGGCAAATATGAGCTTTTACGTGCTTTCAGATTTGTTTCCGTAAGAGAGGTTCGGTATCTTACGCTCTTGTCAGGTTAAGTGAGCAAACTAAGTCTGCTTTTGATGACGGAAAATTCGCGTGTGGGACCTTTATTGATGCACAAGAAACTTTCGACCAAGTTAGCCACGAAATCCCTCTGCATAATCTGGAAAGTTACTGCATCAAGGGTAGCCTTAATGATGGGTTTAGCTTTTTCTTTACAGGTCGAAAGCATTCTGTTACATTAGACTAGCAAGATTCTCTTACCTTGAACAGAAGTTTTGCCAACCGTCTATATAAATTCATTGAATTATTTGTGGGCACTGTCTCTAAGCTAGAAACCGCACATAGCAGAGCTCTCTAAAAAAAAAAATTAAGAAAGCAGTTGCAATTCTCTAGTAAGTCCGTAATTTTGTCCCTTTCAAAGCACTTAGAACTATTTATTTTAGCCTTTTTCAATCGCATCTATCTAACGGATGCCTGATGTGGGGGTTTTGCGAGCCCAAGTAGCTTGCAGAGGCTGTTTCAGATTTAAGAACGTGCTATCAGCGTGATTGCCTTTTCTGATCTTCATGAACCAACATCGACTTCAATTGCGTATCAGAAAGTTGCAAGATCTGATGGAATCAAACAGATCTCTTTTTATGCTTGATTGGAACCCTGGCGACGCGCCCTCTGCTCTAAAGCACCCTTCTCGGCGTGCTAGTTTCTTCACTGCGATATACAAGTGCCGTGGAAAACTGGATTTACCCAAGGTTCATACTGCGCAATACGGCGTTAGATCCCTTAGATACTCCGTGCCCATTGTGGTCAACTGTATCTTTAATCTAAAAGTGCATCTAAAAATCAGTTTAGTACTATATAAGAGACACGTATTGGCAGTCCTCCAAGCCAAGTACTGAAATAATTCACAGAGCCAAAAACTAAAAGCGATTTTCCAACAAATTATCACAAGCTTCTAAGAACAGGCAAACGAAAAGAAACAAAATAAATTAATAAATAAAAAAGAAAAGAAAGACAAAGCGTTATAAGTCCGTGTGCTGCCATGAAGTGTAGTTCATACTCTTGTTGTGTCATGCAGGTGCTATTCTTGCCTGCGTTTGCTTATTTCCTGAACCCCCAGTGCGTAAGCATCATAGTGCGTTGCTTTTTGAACTTGTAGGCAGATTTAGGGTAGGTTAGGTCCTTATCTTCAAATTACCTTTGCTATGAAGAGCCCTCCTTGCCATTTGGTCATGTTATTGTATTTACGTACGTTTTTGCGTTTGGGGTTAATGGGGAAAGTATATCTTGAATCTTCTCTTTTATGTGCATGATTATATTTTTATTTTTTTGTTTTTCTTCCAGATCAGTCGTACGTTGGCCGTGGCGTGCACCTTAAACAAATCAAGTTTCATGGGCGAGGTCGGTTTGGGCGCATGCGCCGCTACTATTGTCATTATTTCGTGATTTTGAAAGAGGGGTCGCCTCCAGAGCTACCAGTTAAGCGGAAAGCCTGGACCAGACTCAATGAACTAGAGCGACAGAGAATGCATCCGAAAACAATTAAGAACTCCTTAGCCTGGTGGTAGGCCTAGCTTTGTTATGTAAAGTAACTTTGAACGATATATATTGTGCCCATGTACCTGGTTTGCTTCATTGACTGTCACTGCATTCTCTACCGTTAGTGCTTGTCAGTAGCGTTTGCCAGTTGTGTTGCATTTACTCTTATTCGTTGTAATCGTACGTTGTCGTAGCGGAATTCAAAGTGCAGTTGATGCAGAGGTTCGGCACGGAAATCGCTTTATAGCTAAACTACAGCTACGCTAAGCGCTTCTTTAAGAGATTTGTTTTGACGAAGGCGTCGGACCCGCTGCTTTTTTCTTTAGTTACTTAGCGCCTCGTTTCTCTCCGCCGCCGCTTTGCCGTAGTGCTTTGACTCAAATTCTGCCCATAATTTTAAACTCTTGTCGTACGTAGAGCGCTACTACGCGATGTTAAAAAAATCTGGAGACGTAAGTGAGTAAAGCATTGAGGAGAATTCATGCAAAGCTATTTCTTGTGAAGCGCGCATGCGCGTAGAAGATTTTAAGTGATTAGTAGAAAACAAATGCATAGGAAAGAGCTGCGTCCGTGCCCGAGAGTTGCCTAGCTGCTCCTTTTACACAGTGGCAAGGAGGCGAGAAGCAGCGCGTATCGTTTGAATTTTCTGAGTTCGCAGTCAGCTTCAACGTCGCCTTGCGTTGATCTCGCAGTCCTTCACTGCGCCGGTGACATCAACTTGTGCTGCGCGATGGTTGATCGATGTGCTGCTTAGGTCGCTGAGTGTAGTAAAGCGACATGTCACGTTTCTACGCTGCCTTTGAGCGTTTGACCATGACATGTGTGCACGTGGCATTGTAAAGTCAATACTGCTCAGGTAGCGTTGCTTCCTTTTCCGTTGCGGGCTGCTTAATCTAAGCGTACTATCAGAAAAATATTTGGCTCGGGTAATAGTACCTTCCAGGGTAATGTCTCTTGAGACCTATGTCTCGATGCGCTTCTTCCGCACCAAAGAACGTAGCTGTCATCTTTGCCTGGGCCCCGTTCATGCTCATCTGGCGATTGGCTGTGGAGGAGGCATTGGATGGCGACCGTGGTGGATGATTAGCCTTTACTGACGCAGAACCTTTGCGTTGCTTATTACCTCCGTTATTTGCTTGAGGCTCTTCATTCCCTGTGTTTACTTGCTGGCGTTGGAAGTTTGCACTGAATTTCTCGATATTTTTCTGCTTCTGCATTAGTTCATGCAAATAGCCTGTCTTTGTTAGACCATTATAGCTCTGCTTCTCTTTCGCCACACCTTGCCGCGTTCCGGAAAGCGTGTGGAAGAGGCTTGACGTGTTTGTTGGAGGTGGGTGAAGACCAGCAGTGACTGGTCTTTTTGCTGACGCCATTTTTAGGGCCAATTCGCTTAGTGTATTGTCTTTGCTCGCGAGCTCGGTGTCGTTGGCTTCTTGTTCAATTACCCTTCCTTGCACAGAAGAAAAGCTTTCCTGAGTCGAAGGTCTGCTTTCTTCCATCTTTTCTGCTTCTTCGTACTCCGTATGATCCCCCTTTGGGGACCGACTTCTTATAGATGAAGCTTCGTTGTCGCGCATGTCAGTGGCGTATGTGTTTGTCCGTACGGTGTTGAACATGCTCGAACGGTTGGAGTAGGGCGCGTATGTTGTATGCGGCCGTTGCTCCAAGCCGTGGGCTGTTCCATATTTGCCCCGGGTAGCGTACTCGGCTGCGCTAGTAGATGGTCGCTGTTTATTGTTTGTGTCTTTTTCACGTTGCTCCTGAAGATGTCGGAAAAGTCGCCGTGCCACTGCCACTTCTGAAAGAAGGTAAAATATTATTGTATGTGAATTGTACAAACCACACTTTCAAAGCGCTGTGGGCTAATGATTTTAAAGAAAGGCGTTACACAAAGTCCAGTAGCGGCAAAAACAGGCATTGTCTAAGTCCAAGACGCCTTGGCCGAATAACTTGACGCTTATGTTGGTGCCACCTGCTGCATGCAAGATACGTTCTTCTTATTTAAAATTGGAGAGAACCATGATCCATTTACCATAGTCTCTGGCAAGATGCAACCAGTGCTTGATAATTGGAACTGCCTCGGGTCGAATGACTGTTCGCTCTACCTAAAACGAAGCGGACAATGTACCGGAGACGCTGATGCCTTGTCCTGCATGGAGATGTACAAGAATTCCTAGGCGACTTCAATACGAAAGGCAAAATGAAAATGCGATAAACATTTGAAGCAGGTGACTCAGTCGACTGCTAGGGGTCAGTTATTGTATATATATATATTATCAGTTATTATGTGCGCTTGGATAACGTGCGATGGAACTGTCACCTTTTCTGTAAAGTAGCTGCGGTTCCAATCATTCAATATCTTCGTTAGTATGAGCTTCTCTAAAAAAAAAAAGTGTTATTTATTCAAATTTCACTGTCTTGCAAGGAAGAACAGAAGCGCAGAATAGGTCTTTATTTTACTTGCATGCGAGAATTTTGTCAGACTTTAGAAGGTGAAAAAAATAACTGTCTTGCTTTTCTTACCTGCGTACGGTTGGCGGTATATGTAAGTATTTGCCAATCTTCGTGACTCTGGTGAGGAAAATATCCGTGGTAGGACCTGCAACATGAAGAAAAATGTGCAATCGAGATCAGCTGCCTAATAGTTCGCATAATGCGTGATCAAATCATTGGCAAATTGAAGATTGCAACTATAAAGATTGAGTTGCATTAGCTTGCTACCTTACCGTAGGCATGCAGGATGTAGTGAGTGGGGGTAATCTCCGCGATGACTTGAAACGGCAACCGAATGAATTAATAAGCAAGTGATATTAAATAAAGTAAAGAAACTTGGCAGTTTCGTATGTGGTTGTCGCGCAACGGCGTCTATTTGCTTCGGCAGGTAATTGTTGTTTTACTACAGATTCCTTGAAGTAAGTGCATAGTACCTCTCCAGCTACGTGTTTCTGATCGGTTTGAAGGCTTTCACGACATTTATTTTGAGAGGGACAGGTATATGGTGGGAGGGTGGATGGCTAATCTAGCCTCTAGAAGAATTTCTTCCTTGTAAGCATGGTTCTTGCGCATCTAATATCAGCATGACTCGTTAGGACTTGATACAAGTGCCTTAAAGACGTCGCAGTTGAGAAGTTCCAATAAATTAGTTTGAACTTAAAGCTCCAGTAAGGTACATTTATTTGAATGCAACACTAGGTTTTCCGATGTAATCGTTGCTAGCTAAGCAATCAGCTATTCCAATCAGCTAATTGCTTGTGCTACGAGATAGTGCCAGGCGTTTACCCCGTGAAAGGTTATTGAACTTCAGTCTAAATTTGAATGATTGGCGATGTAACGGCTCCCTTCGCTGCGTCAGCAAGCGTTTACCTGTTAAAATTTTTACCTGTAAAAAAAAGCGAACTTGTTTAGAGCGTTAGTTTGGCCAGCCTTTTGAAAAGCGATGTTCGGGTGTGAAAATGCTGTTGCAATTTAAAAACGAAAACTATTTCTGCATTGCTTGACCTGGCTTACTCGCCCGACGAAAAGAAAGCGAGCGATCTCGAGTTGGTTCTTGTTAAGTGATTGGGAAAGGGTATGCGCAATGTGCCTCGGTGACTGAATTTGTCACTCTGAATTTGCGAAATAGTTTTGCAATGTTTCAGCCTCAAGGCAGAAGATGAGTTTGAGAAATGCTAGTCGCTAGGTTTAACTACTAAATCGTTAATTTAAGCTGCAAGGCATGATAAGTCGTCCACCCATTTAAATTAGCATAAATGCAATTCATGTAGGTCTATGTTGTTGCTAATAGTGAAACGTATATAAAAGTTGAGCGGTGACACCATGATTAACAGTGGCGTGACACAATTTGCAACATGTGACTTCAGTCTTTCTAAAGTCAATGTTTTCCACGCGCTTCCTCGAAAGAGTTCGTGATCGCGAATACGTGAATACTTATCGCTTATCTTCTAATAAACAGTTCATCCTGCGCAGTGCATTCACGGCTCTGATGAGCCCTGTATAGGACGAAGTGCGTTTCATGTTGAAGAAATGGAGGAACTTGTGAATCATGCAACTTGGCAGGATTTCAACTGTAATGTGAAATGTGAAATGTGCATGTAGTGTAAGCCTAGCTGTGGGTACGTTTTTGATCGAAGAATGTACCTCTGGAAACCAGTTCGTCACTGTAAAAAAATTGATTTGCTTTGGTAACCACTGGATGTTGCTAGATGTTTTTGCAACTGTGGTTTTGAGGTATCGGACGTGGAGAATTAGTATACTGAGAAACTTTGAATTACCTGTCGGCCGTGTCCCGTTTGCAGGCTCGGCAAATGATCAATGATACTCTTTCTTCGCCATGAAGTGAAGGCAGGATCGTTAAAAGGTGAAGGGTGATTGGTTGGAAAATCACACAAAATCAGATGAACTAATATCATTGTGGCTTTGTAGTTGACTATGCTTGTTCGTTTTGTACGAGTACAACGATGTATTTGAAGTTCATGTTCTTCAGGCAGTAATGT
The DNA here is from genome assembly GCA_003687565.2 of Craspedacusta sowerbii. Taxonomy (NCBI): domain Eukaryota; kingdom Metazoa; phylum Cnidaria; class Hydrozoa; order Limnomedusae; family Olindiidae; genus Craspedacusta; species Craspedacusta sowerbii. The sequence goes on from QQSS02060988.1 coordinate 13,379, forward strand.
CTTGATTCATGTAATTTTTTGACAGGTTAAGACTTTTTGAGGAGGAAGTTAACAGGGAGACCCCTAAACGTAAACTCCCTGCTTCTTCATTGGACAATCTGTAAATCGACTTCATCCTCGAACTGTATGTAAAGTTTTCATTTATAGTAGTCTCCGTAATCATTCTTTGTCTTCAGAGTCTCACGATTCTACCATCGTTGCTCTCTCGATATATTGGTGCCGTGACCAGGATGTCCCGTGCTTGCATCAAATATAATGCAATCCAGACTCAATCATATCGAGCTTATTCAGGAATAAAGACGCATTAAACGTTACATTATCGATAAATCATTTAAAACACATTCTTGTCTTCGTATTTTAAGATCAAGCCGTCCCTTGATAGACCACTCTGGTATCCAAGACCCCGTCTTGGAAAATCATATTAGTTTAAAGAGCGGATTACCTCCTCTGAGAGAGCAAATGTCGTCCCCGTTGGGCTACCTTCGTTGAAATAAGGCGACGAAGGGAAACAAAAACAACAACAAGAAAAAAAAAAAAAAGAGGCAGGCCTTCATTTTATATAATGCCGACTTAGCGGTAGGCTAATTCTAGATCACAGCCTTGCTTAACAGCATGATACTCTCAGCGTTGAGAATTATTAACGAGGTTTCGTATCCAATTTTAAATTTCAAAGACGTTTGGTAGCTGATGTGGCGTACCATTGAATTATCATAAATCATTTACAACGAGATGCTAAAAATTTAGCTGTCAAAATTCGACGACAAAGTTGACCAACCTATCAACTCAGGTGGCCTGGCTCAAACACTTAATTTATTCACCGCTAGCCTTGCGGTTCGCCACGCGGAGATATATTCTGACTAATGTTCTCATACGTTTTCATTTGTCATAGTTACAAAAAGGTTCATCTGTGTACTTATCCACTTGAAATCAATGGGAGGATAACAATTGCAGGTGCAGTTTGTGTAGTAAAACTTTTCACTACTTCTTAAAACGTAGCCAAGTGGAGTAGGCGTTCTGGTCTTCACTTTAAAAAGCTGCGACCTCACTACAGATCTCTCTTTCAAATAAAAATTGCCTTAGTAAAATGTTCAACTTGCGTGCTTTATGGTTGATGTAGACAAGAAGCAAGAAAAAAAAAACGAACAACGTAGCTGTAGAACTTCTATAAAGCATGCATAGGTTCGGCTGTCGAGCAGAAATCCAAAGCGACATCTTAGAATACTACATAAAGCGAGTCCAAGCGCGGAAAACCTAATATTCTGTGACGCTGATAATTTTCGGTAATACCAGGGTCCAGGCGCGTACGTTGCAAGATAGCTAAGCAGGGTCGTAATAAGTCGTCGGAGTAGCTTCACTGTTTGCTGTCGCCACTTACCGTCTCGTGACTGGCGTATCTCCAGTAATCCAGCTCGACATCCGGCAACTTCGAGTATGTCATGATTTCGAATAGTGTGAAACCCAGATTGGAACCTTATGCACTCGCTACTTCGCGCGGTTTATTAATGACGACTGGATATTCACCTTGCAAGGCTTAGTCGTATCACCATGGCTTTGGAAACAATTTGACGCTTTGAATGGTAAGCGTTCATTTTAACCATCGTGACTGAGGTATTCATAACAGGTGCGATTCATCATTCAGAGGAACGGAACTAGCCTGCGATGGCTTCTCCACAGGCGAATTGATTGTTTGCTAGGTGGTGCCGTTGCTGTGAGCAACAAAATCCTACGTAAATATTATATGAACATTAATAGCTACGGTCTGAGGCGTCAGCGGATGTTTTTGTTAGAACGAAGGTTGACTTATGAAAGCCCAAAGCAAGCAAGAAGTGCGCTTGACTAAACCAAGTAAATCAAGAACCTTCAGTCAAAGCATGAAAACACGAGCCGACTAATAATAGTGACGTAACGTATTTAAATACGCGCAATTCGTGTGAATTAGCCTCATAATGTGAAATTAAGTCCTTTAAATCTAATACCATCAACTTCGGTCAACACCAAGATTTCACAACCGTAAGATTCCAGTCAGATTGAGTTGGCAGTTGGCAGTTGCGGCGAGCGTTCGCAAAATGGCTGCATGTTAAGGTGAACCCAGGAAATGACAGTTTGTTAGCCGATTTGGTTACATAAATAGACAGGTAATGGTTAATGGATTCGTAACAGTTAGTCACTGCTGTCTGTAGAATATGTGAGGTACAGCTTTATAATTCTACTTGGGACTGCCGAACTTTTTTAAAGCGTTGTACTTGTGCAATGCCTAGAAAAAACAAGGATCCTAAAGAAGAGGAGCTTATCATGCAGGCTATTGAAAAGCTACAGGAGCAGCTGGGCGGTCTGTCAGAAGGTTTGGCATCTAAGAAATATATGACGAACATGATGGCAGACATCATTAAAACTGCGAAAGAGGAACTTTCGAAACGTGAAAAAATTATAGCCGGTTTGCAGAAAAGGCTTTCTAATATAGAGACAAGGCTTGCTACCAGCGAGCATATACACGCAAACCATATTCGCCAGATTTATGACCTGGAGTAGAACTCTAGGCGTGCAAGCTTGCGGATCGAGGGGAACGACATTGAGCGAGGACAAGCAACACAAAATCTTGCTAGTGAAGTGATCCAAGTGATTAATAATTTGAACGTTCGATGGCAGTGAGATCCACCGAGTGCATCGCATAGGGCCAGTTAAGACCGACTACTTTATTTTATTTTATTTTATTTTATTTTCATTTCTATTTTATTTTGCTGTCATGGACGTTTTATTGCAGATTTTGTAATATTATAAACGCATATTTAAAAAAATTAAAATAAAAGCGCCATTCATTGTAGAGGCACTGATGCCGGCAAACAGCTTCTGTAAATCGTCCTTCATCCATCCTTTCTAGCTCTACCTAAAAAGCTCTTTTGGTTGATGGTCTGTGTCCCAATTTACAAGTTCTGACTTGAATTTAATCGTTTAACAGTTTCCTCATTATAAACGTGTCTAGTTTCGGCGACCTTAATACCATTACGCTTAATCTCAATGAAGAAGAAACGATAATTCTGCAAGAAGCGACTGTTTTATGCCTCATAGTATGCTGAGTCATGTTTATTTTGTCGTTTTCAGACACGGACTGAAACTACCACCAAAATTCTTGAGAAGAAAAATTCATGTCATGGTCACGTGTGGTAAAGTTTGAGTGGCGATTGGTTGCCGTCATAATTGGCCGCGCGGCCAATGAAAAAAAAAAGACCATGTTCCAATCGCTCGTGGCGAGACGCATCGAGTCGCGATTTTCACGCGCGCAGTGTGACCCTCCCCATAGGAAAGCCTCTGTTCTAATTTCAGATAATTGACCGCGCGCGCGCGCCTTAAAGACCTCCCTTAAAAGGTATAATACCCAATAAAACGTCTACGACAACAAAATAAAATAAAAATGAAAATAAAATAAAATAAAGTAGTCAACGCCATGCACCTACGAAACAGTAACCACCACAATATTAAAACGGAAAATAAAATCTACAAACTCTTTAAAACGGAGACCACCACGTGGAGAGCAGGATGCAAAGAAACTAAGAACTTTCCTGTTAAATGGCGCTTCCATCGTACAGAAATCGGGAAAGTCGAGAGAGAGCATGAAAAGATTTAGCTTCAAAGTAGCAGAAGCAATTCATGCTCCGTACTATCGGTCGTTCGCGAGCAGTGCTTCAAGTCAATGATACAGGCGATTTTTCGCGCCCAATGTGAACCCACTCGCGGAGCTCGCTAGCGATAATTGAGCGCGAGCGCGCCGCGCGGTGTGACCCTCCCCCCTTAAAGCGGCAGGCCGTTCTGGTCAAGTTTGTACTTGGAAGGCGCGCGATATGGTATACAAAGTAAGAAAGAAAGGTCTGTTTCGCATGTATGCGGACCTCACAAAGCGATGGTTGGACATCCTTAATTACGCTCGAAAAGAATTAGCTGATGAAGGTACGCGTACGTTTATGCAGTTTATGTTTGTGGACGGCAACTGTCGGTTTACAGCTAAAGAAAGTGACGGTAAGTTTTATGGCTTTGTTCCAAGGGAATTTCATGGTGTCCTGACCAAGGGTACCGGGAATTCCCTGGAATAACGAGCCGCAAAAATTCCCGCGGGAATTCCAGGGAATTTTCGAAAAAATACGTCATCGTCCTCGGGAAATCCCGGGAATAATGGTTACAAATATTTCTCGCGGGAATGTCGGGAACTGTCGAAAAATTACACCACCGGCACCCACAATTTCTATAAAATAATTAGCCGAATTCCCGCGGAAACAATCTCCTCTGAAATTGCAGACATTTCACATCGTTCTTAGCGTAATTGTGCAATCGTACTATACTTACGAGATCCGCAAAAATCGTTGGACGCCGTTAAAAAGCATCGAGTTAAGAAATGATTGCGCCCGTTTTCGTGTTGCGCTTGACAATATACGAGTTCGCCACATTCGTTACGTCAAAAATTTTGCAACGCTAACTTTCCTGATTCTTAAAGATTATCTTAGTTTCGTGGGTAATCAATCTTCT
>QQSS02061099.1:0-51093 GCA_003687565.2 Craspedacusta sowerbii
TGCGCAGTCTCAACAAATTTCACTGAAAGTCTCCAAAGTGCAATCAAAGATTGCGCATGCGCATGGATGAGAGTTCGGTAAACAAAATCTTTGAAACAATAGGTAGCTCAGCTTATAACATCAAGAGGTGAGATAATTAAATATAAAGCAAGGATAAAAGCAATAAATCAAACTCATTTTGAAAATGAAAAAAATAATTAAAAAGATTAAGGAGTAGATCTAATGTCCAATAACAAGGTAGCCTATGCAGGTGCCAGTAATACTAAGCGACGGCTACAGCTATTAGAAAAATGCCTTGGAAAAGAGGTTTCGATCTAAAATTTTTACAAGTCCGCAAACAGGAGCTCATCACTAGATTTATTTTGAAAATTACGCCTTAAAGAAAGTTATTCCTCACATCACCCAGCTTAATAATTTCATCGGCGAGTTAGAATCTTAACAAAAATAAAATGAAAGGCTAAAAATTGAGCACTAAAATATTCACAGAGAATACCTCAATAAATAACATCACAACAAGCTCCTGGAATAGCAGCTTCGTAAACCTAAACCCATAAACAAATTTTTCTATATTTAGGCTGCTTTGGTATTTATTGTATTTTGGTGTATAGATTCACGAATAGCTCCCTACTTATTTTAGCTGTGCTTCAATTTGCGGTTACTTTGGATGAGACATGATCTGGGCGCTCGACCTCAGCTCCTTTTTAAATTTTTTTTGCTCGGCAATATCTTGAGAATTTTATTATAAAAGCCGTACCAACCTCAATTTGGTTATCATATTCTACCTCTGCATTTAACAATCCTGCTGTAGCAAAAAAAGTTACCAAAATCTAAAATACCTAAGCTAGTGAGAATTTGTTAATAATTGTTATTCATCGGGCTATTCTATTCGCCCTATGAGTATCTAAACTATGCAATCATTGCAATCTACTCAATATTTAAATTACCAGACCAATTGATCATTCAGGTGGTGATTATCTTGATGATAAAATTGGTCTTACTTTCAATTCAGTGAGTGAGCAATTTTAAAATGAATTTATAAACATGCAGTTAAAATTAGGATTCAAAATTTCAATTTGCTTTTGCTGTAATTGACGACGGAAGGAGACTTGAACTATCTCTTGTCTCCTAGGTTAGGCCTCAAGATGTTCATGGCTCCTTGCCCTAAGTTTCTTTCTCGCTCTAATGACTAGTACCTCTAATAGCTAATCTTCTTCATAATTTCAACCTTGGACTGGAGGGGGTTGAAGTTAAAGTTGAGTTTAGCTTTGGCGAGTGCTTAGAGCCTTGCCTATTTGTTTTCTGCAGGGGAACTCGTCCTTTCAGTCTCGTATTAAAACCTGTATTTGTCCTAGGAGTAGTAGTGTTATTTTTCCTAAGGCTTTTCCTTAAGGTTAGTGTATAATTTGATAGGGACGGCATCCTTTGCCGGGGTGCTGTCCTTCTCCTTTTTGTTCCTGAGCTATTTGAGGATGTCCTAGACGTCTGATGTCTGCTCTTTGAATGGCTTGATCCATCCTTCCTATGTTTTTTTCGATTTGAAAAATTTTTATTTTCGAGTTTAGCGCATCTAGGATTAACGTTGTTATTTGCGCTTGAATCGCTCCTAATCAGTCGTGCGCTTCAATTCTTATGGAAGAACTAATGACTACTTTTATAGATCGACTTATGTGAAATAGGAGTGTCTTAGAATACTGATCAAAAGAAATACTCAATTGCCGTCGGTCTTTTTCTCGGACTGAACTGAAGCATCGCCGATATTAACTAAAGAGCTGCTGGCGAAGCAGTGGGAATTATATCCTTCAAATTTTTTTTTGGAGTTTATTAATAAAAAACACCTAATTTAGAACCGAGTTTGTAGCCTTATGGCCAATCCTACTTGCTAGGAAACCCCAGAACTGATACAATTTTGGACATCTGATCATTCATGTTGCCTGGGAAGAGAGGCTCCATCATATACAACTAAGCCATTATGCATCCTAATGCGAAAATATCAACAGGACTGTTGTAATTATTTGATCTGAAAACAAGTTAAGGAGCACGGTACCATCTTGTGGAAACGTAGTCTGTAAAAGGAGGTTTTGACCTAATTTCCCTAGCAAGTCCAAAGTCGATAATTTTGACTTGATCATTGCTAATGAGTATATTTTAGGGCTTGAGATCTCTGTGGAAATATCCGTTTTTGTGCATGTAAGAGAGGCCAAGCGTAATTTGGTGCATGATTTGTTTGATATTTTCCTAGGAGAGTCGTTTGCCTTTGTGCCTGAGTGATGAATAAAGTTAATAAAGGTTGGTTTCCAGAAACTAAAAGACGAGGTTCAGTTCATCGTTGATTTTGAGTACCTCCTTAAGCTTGATGATATTGGGGTGAATCAGTTTGCGCAGACTTTTAACTTACCGCAGATTTATGCATTCTTAAAAATCGTTAAATTTTTCTTTAATCTTTTTAATAGCCAGCAGTTACCCTGTGCTCCTATGCTGGGCCTGAATCACTGTCCCGTAGGTCCCTTAGCCTAGAGTTTTTATTATGATGAATTTGTCCATAAAATCAATACAAATAATAAGTGCTTGGCTAATTTGATAATGATTTCAATTGTTAACACTCTGTAAAACTAGCTGCCCGCCCTAGAAAAGGGCATAAAAAAAGGCAAACTCAAAGCTTTGCTGGATTAGTTTATAGTAAAAAAGAACAAGGTGCTGGCTTTTTCGTAAAGCTAATTTCTTAAGCAATTTCCCTCTCAAATTTTCATTGATCTGGCCTTGCTTCTCTCTCTCTAAAAGGATTAAAAGTTAATAAACAGCACGCTCACTATCCTCCATATCCTTCTCACTAATAATCTTATCCCCCATGTACTGCAATTACCAGTTTCAGGATATTATTAAGGTGATCTTCCAGCTCAGCATTAAACAAATTCCTACTTTCGAGCTAAAGATAATTCAGATCTCCCTGGCCCTACTTCAACCAAAGTTATTTTAAAGCTTGCAGTACGGCTAGCTTTAGGACTTGGCTCTGTCAGGATTCATCCTAAGTTAGAGCACAGAGCTAATGATTCGAAATATATCAGTGAACTTCCTCTAGCAATTAGTGGGACTCTTGATCGAGCAAATGATTGAGATAAGGAGCAAGTTCTTTTAAACACTGTGCTTGAATTTGTTCAAAATTAAGATAAAAGGCTTATAACGGACCATTGAAATCCGCGAAAAATATTCGAGAGGCAACAACCCCCAATTAGTCTACGTGCTGATTGACTACTGGCTCAACCATTAAATTCAGCCCCACAAGATATTCACCGTTTTTCTATCAATGATCAGGGACAATTTTAGTAAGAATAACAAGATCGTGCAGATCAAGCTTTTCAGACTCATCTTCAAAGTGCAAAGGAACCTAATGGTTGATCGAGACTCACTTATCTTCATAAAGAATATTTTTATGGATGCCAACAAGGATAGTTTGATGGCCTTTTGCATTTGCCAAGGAATTTGTTTTATATTCGAAAATTAAAAAATTTTGTTTTCCTTGGCTGAACTTGAAGTTGAGGGCTAATCAGGCTTGGACTTTCTAATGGGTATAATTAGAATACGTACTTAATAGATGTGTCTCCATACAATAGGTGACCTGTAAAATTAAGTAATAAACTTCAACCTGTTTGAATGCATGCCTGAAGAAATCAAGAAAGGGTTCGAAATAAAGATATCTAGCAAGTAAAGCTATTCAACCTTGAAAAAGATATCAGAGACCTTCAAGACGTCAATCTAAACGATTCTAAAGAATGATCCTGAAAATAAAGGATTAATTGTGATTTTAAGACAGGTTTTCAGGAGGAAGATAGAAATATTTAAGTTTCTTATTCCTTTGGGGAATAATGATTAGATTAAGGAGCTACTCAATTTGGTGCAATTTTGGGTTATCACAGCTGGCAAACTTAGGATCCTCGAAATAAGAAACTCTTTTTTGAATTTGTTAGTGGAGATGTGTCAGAAGATAGAAAAAACTAGACTGACTATGGCAGGAATGCAGGCGGCTAGGATTCTTTTCAACATCCTGTACGGATATTAATAAATACTTGACAAGTCGGCTTATTCAATAATTTTGAATATAATTTACGAGCTGGAACTAATATTCAGCAGACTCTAAAAGAGCAAGCACCACATCTCCTAGTACTTTATCATTAAGGACTTGACCGAAAGACTCTTTTAGACTACCAAAGTCTCCAACTCCAAGGCGTTGAATATCTTCTAGGCACTCTTCTAGATGCTCTCTAATATCAGCAATAAGGACGGCTCAGCACTCATCTTCATGTTCCGAGTGCTACGTCCTCTGATCAAGATCTATCCCGAGCTCTTCGAACAATTCAGCTAGATTCTCACCTTAGCTTTTGAAAGAAGCTAAAATTAATAGATTTTTCTGAGGGAAATTAATTCATTTGTCAGAGACTATTAGAGCATCTTGCCTCACACTCAGCTCATTGGCATCTACTGCCATCTAGGGAAATTGTGGTCGAATTGCAGTGGCTTCCTCTCCTAGTTCATCTCAAACTACCTGAACTCTTAGGAGGCCCTCTCGATAGTTATGAAAATTTCTCGGGGACACCCTGAGAGTTTGGGGATTTTAAGGAGCACTGTTTAAAACTTCCTTTACAAGTGCAACTAGATTGAAACTCTGAAGGAGATTTTGTTGACAGTGTAGTCCTACCCAACTGACCATAATAAGAATAATACTTTTATCAATCTGGGAATGGTGTGGAATTTGGCTGATAGGGCCAGGAACTTGACGCAAAAGGACGATAGCTTCTGGCTGCAGCTGATCGGGTTTCTCAAAAACAGTGCTTTTTCGGAGGAGACTGACGTTCGTAGTGCGAGCATTTCCTCACTCTCACAGATCAACAACCACCTTTAATAATGCCTCTCCTAGAATGTAAAGAATAGGATTAACCTCACGTTCAGTTAGCTAATCCTTTAATACTCCAAAAAATTTAGTAGAGAGTAATCTGCTTAGAATTTCTGGCTGACTTCCATCAAAAAATGCTTTAAGGCCTGCAAACCAAATTGCATCAAATATGAGCCTCTTTTCATCATACTTTAACAGACTGTCCTAAACCTCCTGTATTCCCCCGTGAAGGAGGTCATCTACGAAGGACTGTAGCTTTCGAAATCGCTTCTGAAAGTAAAGAAAGTCTAGGCCTGGGGGCAGGGCTAGAGATTACTACAGCGACTGTAGGAGTGCAGAAACCCCTAACTGCTGAAGAGCCAGCCTCAGAGCTATGTCAAAAATAAGATAATTCCGACTGCTAAAGAGGCCATGTAATTATGCGTTTGACTTACAATTTCACATTATTATCAATATGAATCCCTTCTTCTCTGTCTCGCCCTCCACCTCGCTCCCCTTCCCCTCCTCCTCCTCCTCCTCCTTTATAGGCAGTACCATGCCCACTTCTTCCTTTATGACCACTCCGTCCTCCTCCACTGCCAACTTGGGCAGTAGGCGCGAACCTAATTACCGGGATGACACTCCCTATCAAACAGTCCTCAAAGATTCTGCAGGTGTGACTTGGCGAAGTTGCATTCTTCCGATTCTCTGCATGCCAGGCACCAATAGGCTAAGCTAAGTCTAGCTAAGATTAGAAGACTACTATTTGATTAGGACAGGGAACGCAGACATGAAAGCAGTGGAGTCAGCCTGCTTTTATAAAAAATTTAACAGCGCACTCATCAAAAATAAGTAAGTTCCTCTGCCTGCATCGGCAAATATACCCGGGCTACCCGATCCTGGCTCTTCCACCTTTAGTTCAAATCAGTATATGAATTCCAGTACTTTAAACAGACCAATTGGCTCTTCAGTCATGGGCCCTCAGACTTCTACTCTCCCCTTCACGAGTCCCACCACAACTACCTTCGGCATGAATGCTTCTCGAACTGGGTTCAATAACCCTCTGGCATCCTCACAGAGCATCATTCCGAGTTCCGGTGTAAATCTCTTTGTTAGCCCGCAGACTTCCAATCCTAGCTCATCATCGCTTATAAGTTTTCCTACTTTCAACCCTCCGAGCGGGTCGATGCACACTGGACTTTCCAATACTCAAACTCCTACCTTCCCGTTAAGCTCTTCGACTCCTTTTATCAACACTACCAATCCAACATTAGGAAGTCAAACTTCTACTTCTACGCCATTTGTTAACCCACTCCAGTCATCGTCCACGCCAGGCTACACGGCTTTTCCCACTTTTCAAACTCAATCATCTTTCCAGACCACTACTCAGCCAACTTCTGTATTTCCCGGGTCTGGACAATCTCCGTTTATCAATCCGTTAAGTTCCTCAACAATGAATAACTCATCAAGCCCTACATTCAATCTATTCAATAATCAAGCCAATCAACCACAGACCCAAACTTATTCACAGCCTCAGATGAATTTCTTCAACCCTCTTAGCACACTGAGCTCACTAAGCTCTCCTTCTCAAGGCCAATCATACTACAACCAAACATCATCCCCCATGCAGCCAAGTATGGGCATGAATTTGAATCAGCTAAAAAGTTAGTTAAGCGACATCTCATCAAGCTCTGGAATACTAGGAGGCTCTTTGTTCAAAGGCTCAGCTACAAACACAGTTTTTCTTCCGATCCCTGAATAGTAGTTTAAGGAATTCAAGAATTTTTATAGCAAGATGAACGAGGCGCATCGCAGGAAAGAGCAAGAAATCATCAGGTCTTAACGGAAACTTTCTCCTGTTATTAAACGCAAGAAGCAAATTAAGGAAAAGATCATCATAGTTAAAGAAGCTTCCTCTTATTCTCAATATTCAGGCAGGACACCCGTCCCACACTCGCCTCCCTCTCAAGAGGAGTATTACAGGTTCAAAGTGTTTATTGACGAAGTTAAGACGGCCGAGTGCTAAATTAAAATTCATGTCAATTTCTAATAGCAAGACATTAAGGAATTGCTTATAAAGACACTCCATTAGATGGGGGTAATATAGTCAGTCGACTGCAGCATAGTGTTCAACGATAACATCAACAAGACGATCTACTGCACCTTGACATCCAATCCAGTCAGATCCTTCTCAGTCTGCGAACGCAAATAGTTCAGTCTCTACACATAGCCTAGTAGGTAATAGATCATCAGACTTAAAGGGCTTGTTGATTATCTGCTTGTAAGCAACTAATACGGACAGATTTTCTGGGAAGGGCCGCTTCACATCACTGATTTTAATTTCTAGTCCTACATAAAAATAGGTTAGAATTTTATTGAAGTCTACCCTGCATAATACTAGCTCGGCAAGCCACCGGTTGGCAAAGGTCTTAATCGCCCTTGTTAGGTGACTTTCAAAATAAGTTAGCACTTGTTGCATGGGATCAGTTTCTAAAAGACGAAAAAGCGAATCGCGAGGGCCGTAAAGGAACGTGGCAACTGCGAGCTGGTAGACATCAGTTAAACCGAAAACTGTTGGAAAATTAAGATAATGAATTTTTGATCATTTCAATATTTTTTCAACGAGAGTTTTGATGGTCCCTGCTATCTGCTTGATGTTGAACTTGCGCTATTACTTTCCCTTGAAGTTAAACAAGGCTAAAACAGGCTTTGGCTTGATAGCACGAATTCCTATTTTTTTGCCTAGCATAGCTGCCAAAAAGACCTTGGTTTTGTCTGTCGCTTTTAAGTCATAAATTTCGGAGAAACACTTTAGTTTTTCAATTTAATTTGAGCAGCAATAAAGCTCATAAAAAGAGCCTTATTTTTTTAATTTCTAGACGTCTAACCCTATTTTCCCGTGTCTCAGCAGCAAATAGGACTGCTGGAACTAGCTGAGATTGGACTCATTGATATGCGAAAGCTTGCTTTAGCTTTAAACAAAACTAAGTCCTTCCTATTAGGAGAGGAACAAAGCAGATGGTATGACCCTAGCTAGAGTTGGGTCCTAATCGTATTTGCCTTGAGCCTAAGCGTTCTTGACGAAAGCCGGAGCGAAACAAAACCCTTTCGTGACTTTTTACTTAATTTCGAACGAATTGTTCTCGACCTACGACAATGTGGATAGTTTCCCCTTTGCCAGATAGAAATACTAATTTGCTATTTTTTAAATATCTTCCCTCTTCTTGCATTTGCTTATTCCTATCAAGTTTGCTACTAATGTTTCCCCGATCCCTGAGAGCTAGCCAGTGATCTATTCTTAGTCTTTAAGTTTGTTTTTTATCATTGAGTCGACGATGCAAGCTCCGAGCAAGCCTCCCAAAGCTGAGTTAACATTCTGATTTTCAGACAACTTAATTAAATCCTGGTAGATGATGTCTTACTTTGTGGCCTTGGTTGGTTTTTTTTGTAATTATTCCTTGAAAATATTAAAAGGCCTGATTTAGAGATATTTGTCAATGGTCTATTTGCTGATGAGGGCCCTTTTTCTTCTGTGCTATTCGCATATTTAATTAAGCAAAATCGACAATCTTTCCTTAATCTAGCTGCTCAACATTTTGCCTGAAGAGTACCTACTCCCTATTTATTGCAGCTATTTGTCATCTTACAGAAAATAATTTAGATAAGCCCAGCAGATGTCTTGGGATAGGTCGGCTCCCTACCTCTCTTGCTCTTCTTTCGATGCCTTTCCTCCTGAAAATGATTGGGCCACTTTCCTTTTAATGGACTTCAAGTCGTCAGTTACGAAGATACTCGTTTCGGGGGTTGATGAATTCATTTTGCTCCCGTATCCTTGAAGAGTCGGAATAAATTTAGAATGGATACAAGCGGGCTTCGGGAGATTAAATTTTGCGCAGATATCTCTGGTCATTCTGAAGTATGGATCTTGGTCGATTCCTTGTGGAATTAGACAATTTACAAGCCGTTTTCCGAAGATGTGTGGGAATGAGGTGGAAATTGCTGGGGCGGCTTGCAGAGCGGGATAGGCTATAATTCCACTGTTAGAAGAGTTTTAAACTCCGAAGATAGCCCTGATGGTGTTTAAATTGATATTCTTCTGGAAAAGGCAAACGTTTTTGTACATTTGTCCTACGTATTGGCTATTGATAAAGATGAAGGTGAGTTCAGGGTCAAATCCAATGGCGAGGATGTCCTTGATATTCTCTATGGCCAGATTGTAGAAATATTAAAGTGATTACCCCCCTTCTCCCTTATGGAAGTACTTCTAATCGTCTGTTAATTGGATGACTAAGGGCACTTTAAAACTCTCTTGCAAATATTTGGTGAAGATGAAAGGGATGAGATGTCCCAGATGGATGGCGTCGCTGGATGGTCCTCTCCCTGTGTACAGGTAGAAGGGAATTCCCTTTTCATAATTGTCTAGGATCAACTCAAGGTCTCGGTGACAGAAAAAAATTCCTCTCGTCAGGAAGTGATGTGCCTTTTTGCCAGTCAACCTTTAAATCTTTTAAATGAGAGAAGGCTAGATTAGGGTGCACCCAAAGTTCTTAACAATCTTCTCATAATCGATTTATTTACCTGTGGCATTGGTTACCGAGTAAGGGGTTATAACAACTTAGGATTCCATAATAAATTCTTTTATAAATAATCAAGAAATCTTTATTAAGTCTTCGAAGGAGGGTCGCTATTAATGTTTTTACTTGAGCATCCAGCTTAACACATTTAAAAACTTAGCTGAAAAAAACCCTTTGAGTGCTTCAATTTTTTTCCATAAGAGAAACCAATTAATTTTGGATAATTTATAGTCATAAAGATCTTCTGAGGATTCCATTATGGAGGCATGAAGGAGCGTCATCCCAAGCGAAAAGATTTGAGATTTTTCGTCAGGTTTTTAAAACATTTTGAATTTGCTTAGTCTTTACAACTATTCAGGTGAGAAGTAATTATTTAATGTATATTTATATTTCCCTTGTGAAATCTGAGGAAGAGAAAAGCTGGCTATGAAGTAGAACTATCCAGAGTGATCGAGAAAATAAAAATTTTAAGGGTGGATTCTGCTAGCTTTTGATTAAAATTCAACTACTTTTTGTAATAGACCAGCTGCTTGATTCCTAAATTGCACAAGACTCTTTTAGGAAAAAAGATTATTTTATTTTTTCTTCTTCTAAATGAGCTAACTGAAATTCAGGTCAATAGCAGGAATAACAATTTCACGTTCTGTTCTTCCTAAGGAAACGCCGCAGCCATAATTCCTAGAAATTTAAGGTAAAAAGACGCCTTTCAATTTTCTTTTTTTGGCCTACTGCAACTCATACTCCCATTCAGAAAACTATTCCTATGAGAGCTCATCGACCTTGAGGATAAGCAGATTGTTTTTGGAAGAAGCCTTCGAAAAAATCGATTTCAACGAATTTTCTTCAGAATGAGACTTTTAATTTCCCATTAATAATTTCAACAACCCAGATTGACCTCCACTGCCCTAGCTAACTCGAGGAACCATTAGTCTCTTTGACCTAGTCTCACATATCTTTTCAGGATGTCGAATCCGATGTTATGCTGCAGTTTGCGGAGGCATATTGGACATAATTATTTAAATTTTTAGGAGGCTTCCTTAAAATGGTTGCTGCCGTTCATGAGACAGCGATAATAGATGCAATGCTTGATGGCAAAGCAATGTGTAAACTAGTGCAGCACTACTTTTCCTAGGAAACTGCCAAAAGTGACAGCACTCTAGTTTTAGCGGATCTGCTTTTTGATTTACGACAAGGAAATAACTGCAGTTCTTTTGAATGAGTTGGTTAATCCATAGATCCAATCCTCCTAAACTAACCTTTTGTTCTTCTACTCGGAACTCAATTTGGGGTCTTTAGCGCTAGGGCAGTATAGGAACTAGCCGATCAGCAGCAGGAAAGCGTACGCATCGCCAGGTTTATATTTATCAATCTATTTAGTAAGCGAAGAGGCGTCATAGTATGTCCCTTGCTCAGATTAGATGGGCGTGAATTTGCATAGGTCTAAGTCCAGGTACTTTATTTTGATAGAGCAGTCTAGAAAGAAGTCTGAGCAGCTTATCCTAAGATTCTAAAGCTAATCCTTTTGAATAGCCTTGGCGTGCATACTGATGTAGAGACTCTGAGACTTAGGATCAATGTATTTCTTGTCAATTGACTTGTACAACTCAAAAGGCTGTCCGTCCTCCTATTGCTAAAATAACCATTATTTAGGCTTTGCTTACCCTTGAGGATCAAAAAAACTTGTGATTGCTGCCAGACTCTTCCTTAAGACCCATTTTTAGCCTGCTAATGATCCCAACGCCTTTTCCCGCTCAAGTTAGGTCGGTGGTACAAACGGCACAACTCTTTTGGAATCGTACATTTATTTATTTAATCATGCCCCGTTCCAATTCCGATCTCCTTGACCTAACATTCAGAGTGGGAGACATTTCGCCCTGGAGCAATCATGAACCATTACTTCCGCTAATAACCAAGCCAACAAAAAGAAAGCAGTAGATCAGGATTAAGCCCACTCCTTCCATAGATTCTGACTTGCTTCAAAAATCAAAAAGAAACTGGCTGCAGGTTTTAGACCTTTCTTACTAAAAACTATTATAATTTCAGTCCACAAGGAATTTAGAAAGAAAGCAGAGAAAAATTAAAATTCCCATCCCCAAGACGCCTCTTAGCACTCGTGAGTATGGTTCTAAAAACCTCATTTCAGAGACCTCAGTAAAAAATAAAAGTCCTGCAGATTAGTTGGCGTAGTACTTAAAAACAAAGAAAAAAATTAAAGGAAATCGATAGGCCCTGCGCAATAGCTTCAAGGTCTTGCTTCAAATGTCCAGAAAAAGAGGTTAAGAATTGCCTGACAGGCGATCAAATTCATTCAAATTTTATTATTGAATAACAAGTTTATTCATGTGAATAGCTTTTATTTAATTAATTCGGCAGACGTGGAATGAAGTCGCTCTCCTAAAAAACCACACATCAAGTGGCCGTTGGCCTCATTTTCGTCTCTGCAGTCTTTTTTTTATTCTCGTCCTACTAGTTTTCAGCTATCTTTACCTTGGCCAACACCATTCAACTTTACGGCTTCGCCTTGGTAGTTCTAAACATCAAGGTAAAGAAGACAGTCTCAGGACTATCACTGATAACCTTCAAATGCTACTTGATATCATTTGGGATAAGAGCAATACTCTTCTTAATGTACAAGGGGTATCTGCCTTTGGACAAGACAGGATAATTTTTCTTTAAATTTCAATAATGGCTTCTTGTGGCCATCCTATCCTACCTCTGTTATATCTTCATTAAAAAGTTCAAAAATAGTTACAATAAGGACTATGACTCTATGAACATTTATGTTCTGCTCGGTCTTTGCCTGGTGTTGGCGGTTTTCGCTCACCCTTCTCACAACCTCAACACAATAGCTGACGTGGCCTGGGCTTTCTCACAATATCTGGAGGTGATCGCGATTGTTCCACAATTTCTCCTTTTCATGAAAAAGGGCGGATAAATCTAAGCCTCAATCAGCAACTACATTGCCAGTCAAGTAATAAGCCGCATTCTAAACTTGATATTCTGGTTTTAGGTGCACGTCTAGTTAAACTCGTAAGACTAGAAGTCAATAAGCCCGATAAAGAATTACGTGGGGTACTTCTTCATGGCGATGCAGATGCTGCATCTGCTGGTGATGTCGGACTTCATCTACCACTACATCAAGAGCATCCGGGACGGTAAAAACATAATATTCCCATCCTACGTGTGAGCTTTATTATTTATATTTATTATGGCTGAAAAAATTGATTTATTCGACAAGAGGATCTAGCCGCACCGCCCTTCCAAGCTCGACCTCCCGCAGAAGAAGTATCACTGGTTCGAGTGTAAGTTCTGGGGGTCCAATGTCCCCGTCAGAAGCTACTCTTCCGCCACAGTGCTCGGCTCCAAATTGTTTGTCTATGGCGGGCAACAGATGCTGCAAGGGGTGCTAGATGACTTCTACTCAATGGAGCTCAATATCGGTGACAAGAAAGGTTACGACTGGGTCAATTAAAAGAAATAAAACGGCCCAGGAAAACGAGCTAGACATACTGTGATCGCCTATGGTGATTGCCTGTACCTGCATGGTGGAATTACGAGCGGATTTAAGACTCAATAAAGCATCTTCAAATACAACACTCTCGAAAAGAAATGGCAAAAGTTGTAGAGCAAGGGTGCTCCTTGTCTGGATAGCCACTCCGCTGTCTTCGTTAAGGACCCCTAGCCAACAATCTTTTATTTCATGGGCTTTGACGGCAGTCAGGCCGACTTTAGCAATGCTATTTACTCGTACAGCATTAATTCAAACTCATGGAAAACTGTGCAATAGAACTCTAAGGAAGGACCAGCTCCCCGAGCTTCCTCGGCAGTAGCATTCGACGGGTCGACCTTCTTCTACCTTTTCGGAGGCAAGGACGACTCGAAGAGGATGAACGATTTCTGGAAATGCAGCATTGTAGATTTCAAATGGTAATAAATCAAATTCTCCGAATCCAATAAACCCTTGTGCAGGTGCGGCCACTCCCTGAACTACTACAACGGCAACCTCATTCTCTTCGGCGGTATTCACGACATCACTTGGGAACTCGACGACCTTCAGAAATTCAATATCAAGGAAAATTCATGGCAGGAAGTCGAAATCAACTCAGGCAGGAGGAATTAATCTGAGTCTTCTCCCAAAAATAAACATTTCCAAAGTTCAAGTTCACCTATGACCAAAACCTAAAAAGTGTCACCTACTCGCAAAAGAGCCACTTTTCTGCACGAGCCCGGAGAACACCTGGACTCCGGAGTGAAGATGCTAGACGAACAGCGACGCAAAAAATTTTTATAACGGAAGGCATAGTTGCTAAAAAACTTCGAGATCGACTAAAAGTAATCGCAGAAGTTGATATCTGTCTAGCCCATTTCCCAGGCGATGAAAGATTCCTTGGAACTTATAGGCGTTCACGGACCTCCGCCTCACGCCATCAGCAAAAGTCCCACTCGCAAGCATTAGCTCGCTAAAACCACAACTTCTAAGTTTATGGAGCCTCTAGCTAATGAATACTCGGAAGTGAGCGGGAAGAGGCCGTGTGCGCGTGATGGTCACAGCTGCGACATATGGTCGGATTGGCTGATAATCTTCGGCGGTGACCGACACCAAATGTCATTCGACGACGTGCACAAGCTTAACTTAAAGGACATTGACTGATATAAATTCACTTTATAATTATGTAAGAAGCTATATTTGCTGAGAAAACTTCGAGGAAGGTGTAGATGGCTCCCAGCATAAGGAGGCAGCAGGCCACGCATAGCAATCTGTACCTGAATTTCGGTCCGCAGAGTCGCGTTATGAGTTTGAAGGGGTTCAAGGTGAACTCGAACCGACCTTTGGGCTCGGGCAAGAAGGGGAACTGGTTGGGTTCAGATCTCCCGATGCCATTTGGTTTTTTCTAGGCCTACCGTTTGGGTATGATAGTGACGCTAATCTCTATTTATCCGAACTGATCACTCTCATTCGAGTGAGGCAGCTAAAGTGAGAACTTGTCGTACTTCTTTATGCCGTCTATCCTGCGGTAGCCCGCATTCTCGATCTTGTTAAAGATGGTTTCCTCTCCTTCGTAGAGGGTAGTCTACTTGGAATTGTCGAAAGCTTCGTTGAGGTGGTTCTCGAGGTTGTAACTAAACTCGGCCAGTTTGTCGTTCCGAGACAGCAGGTCTCGATCGTAGACGTAAAAGTTAATGTACTTAGCCTTGCATGGAAGAGTTTTGTTGAATTTGATTCTGTAGTTGAACTCCCCGTGTCCGTCGGAAGAGCGGTAGTGGGTGTCAGTTTAGAACTACTAGTCACCGAACTTAACCACAACGAAGAGGTCGCTCATGTCCTATATATCGTTGTTAGGCATGCCGTTGACCTGCCAGACAACTACTCGAATCTAGAACTACTATGGCGGTCTGGGACTGATCTAGAAGGGTCTGTAGAGTTTAAGGCTTTAGAAGGGGACGATGTCCAACCAAAACCTGATTAGGCCCTGGGAAATCGAGGAGACATAGTTGTGCAGAGAATGAGTCTAAATAGGCTTGAAAGGCATTTCAAGATACTCAGTATCGAAAAATCTGTTTTAGATGTCGACTGTAGTCTTTCCGATGAGGTCGTCGGAGTCGAAAAAGCTGTCGTAGTCCCAGACCTCGATCTGAAGGTTGGAGTTGTTTGGGATTATAATTTCCATCTCGATCCGTTTGAGGAAGGCGGGGTTAGGCTCATCCATAAAGTGTTCGTCCCTAAACTAATTACTGAGCTACATTAAATGACTTATCGTCGAATTTCACGATGAGATAAGGGTCGGAGTTGCTGTCAGTGTCCTTCCTGGAGAGGTTCGCGCAGTCGATTATGTATAAGTACACTTTCACCTTTTTGGAATTGAGGAATACTGTCGATAGCTTTTCGGCCTTCTTGATTTCGGCGGGAGTCTCTAAGTCATTTTTCCTTCGGACTGTAATATTGGCCTTGAAGACTCCGACAGTAGTATTGCTATCGGTCCTTTCTCGCATGCGATCGCCGAAAGAGTTATTGGAAAATCGTTTTCCCCTCTGGATGAGGATATTGTCGAAAGCAGGCCTTTTGATGAGACTTTTAATATTTTAGACTCGGTCGTTAATAACGTACCGGTAATGCCTCCTGTACTGCTTCTCTTAGCTGCTCTACACCTTTAGGATCTCATCGTAAGTGTCATACCCCAACTTCATAAAGATGTGTCTAACTCCCTAAACCTAGAACTCCAACTTGTTTGTTAGTAGCTCCTTAAAAGTTCTCTGCGTTTTGTCTAGTTAGTAATTGGGGCTTAGGGCTATTAAAGTGTGGTCTATTCGCTTACCCATTTTTGATAATTCAAGCTCCTTTTTAAGCTGTCTTAATCCAGGCTTGATCTTATCCTTTACGAACATGCCGAGGGCCTTAAGCACCTTTGAATTTATTGCAGAAAAATCGACCTTCGATTGCCTGTTGATGTACTGCTTTTTTTATCTTCCAGACTATTAATTCCTGCGGGTGAAATATTAAGAAAGGTTGATCGCGAAATAGCCGATAACAGGTTAATAGATCCCTTGGAGGACCCAGTCAATAACTAGACAGCTCAAGTTGGGCCACATCAGCAGGTCGTCAGGAAGCATAAACTCCTGGGTTATGATGGCCTTTGTGTTTGGGTTGGTCCCTGTTTAAGATGGCTAAGTTTTAATAAGCTCTCTGTTCTGCTGATTCGATAGCAGCGCTATACTCTTCATGTCGAAGACGATGTAGGCTCTTCTAACTGGCAATAGACCTGGGGACTTGAGATTGCGCATTCCCAGGGCCTGGATCTTTATGATGTAAGGTTAGCACTTGATGGGGATGTCCTCGGGGATGTTCAGCGAGCCTTCGGGGAGCAGCTGAATGCTGGCTAGCACTTAGCCTGCCTTCAGATTGGACACGAAGATAGGTATCCAAATAGGTCTCGGTTCCTTGTTTTGTTCGTAAGAAATATACTACTTCTCGGCGCCCTCTTTGAAGTCTACGAACGCCGAGCCGATGAAGTCAGTACCGATAGGGTCCTAATCCCAAGCCTCAACTATCAGGGGTGGGGAATCCCTGGGGAATGGGATGTCAAGTCCCATGAAGATTATTCGCTGGTTGAAGACAGGGTTCAATGTTGATTTCACGATCCGAGTGACTTTCGATCTGTCCAAATAAATTACTTTAAAAAAGGGGTCGCTAGTGCCATCGTCATCACAAGGTGTTAGATTCCTTGCTTGATATAAATTGACAACGCAAATTCCTTGCTTGTAGTAAAAGCGCTTTCCTTTATCCCTGCCAAACGGCGCCTTCACGTCGGTCTCGTTCAGAGGATTAGTAGCATTCATAAGAGAAAACTTCAGGACTCCGGCCCGTTAGTCAGGCAACTTGTTAATTGCTTTGTCTGGTGTTAGCTTCCTGTACTAGGCTGGAACCTCTTTTTATATTTCGACTTTGCATCTGAAGAAGCTGATTCTTTCCATACTGCTGTTGATCAAGTAGATGTAGGCGTCGGGTACATGCTGATTTTTGTAATAAGAAAACGTCATCTAAATGGTTTAATTATATGTTATGCACCCTGCCCTGGCTTTTTTCTTTTCGGAAAAAACTTACTTATTGCCGAACCTGGCAGAGACTCTGTATTCCCCCTCCTGCTCGGGCAAGTTCACCACCGAGTAAAAATCTATGAAAATCCTTAGCTTCTCGGACTTGATAAAAAACATTTTTTAGAATTTAAGTTTCTATTCCTTCGACAGCTATTGGTTCTGTTTAATGACTTACTAGTTTTTAATGCTGTAGCTGAGCAGCAAAGCCCCACAGTAGAAGGTCGCTAGGTTCGGAAACTTGGCATAGATTTAGCGTTGCTAGCTTACTCCCTTGTTTTGAGCACCATAAATGTTTAGCCATTAGCTTACTTCTTACTTCAGATTACAAAGGTATTCAACAGGGACGGAGGTGCTTCCGATGATTTAATTGCTACCAATGCCGTTGTGATCGACCAGTCTGAATACCATATTCTACATAACAGCGGGTAACGTGATAGGAATCTGCATTTTGGTCATCCAGCGGGGGTTGGGATTGTCCCTAATAAAATCAGTTGAGACTTTAAATCCCATGCATTCGATTTCAACCATGGGATCAACACTACCTATAATGTCAGTTTTAACAATACTGTCTCCAGCAATGACCTTCACTTCCAAAATTTTTGTTTTTCTGCCGATCTGGGGCGGCAAAATAGGTTTTGAAGAGGATTTGTCAAGGGGGTCCTCTTTGAACTAGGGCGGTGCAGTCTTTTCGTTCGAACAGGAAATGCAGACTCTGACGTAGCCCTTGATATCGTTGTAGTCCTCATCATTGTTAGAGAGGCCGACCCACTGGTTCTCGATCTTGTTATCCTTGCTGTAGAGGACTCTAAGCATGCTGAACGAGATGAGTCCGATAAGGTTGTTCCTTAAGACTTTGTTGTGGTTGAATATCTTTAGCGTTATGTTTTATCCTTCTGCCTACTACCGACTCTAGAATTTTTTTTAGAAAAAATAGTGGTCTCCCCACTGAGTTAGCTACTTTCCCACTCGCTCGTGCACCTTGGAGTATTGCTTGTCTCCAAAGGCCTGAATTTACATTATTGGGTCTAAGGCTATCTAGTCGTCGTCTGATTTCAACTGGATAGTCTCCTGCACAAAAACGTGGCACTGGTAGAAGCCTGAGAGGAACTCAGTCTGGGCGGAGAGGGCATTTATATTCATAATAATTTCAAAGTGGATTTTTAAAGTGCTGTTGAAGATCAAGCAGAGATTGCAAGACGCCCTATCTCAAGCAGACTACCGAGGGTGCCTATTATTCCTAAATATTGATTCGAATAAGATTGTGGCTCACCCTTTAGCTGATATTCCTTATGGTGGGTATACTCCTCCCAGCCCCCATCTATATAACGCAGATCTACCTGCTCCTGTACTTCTTTAGCAGTCGCTCGAACTCTACCTACTTTGGAGACTGCAGGCTGTCGATGTACTAATAGTCGTCGAACATTAGGATGTTAGGTCTCAGGATACCGCCGCAAATGCATCTAGGAATTTTCAGGGCTTAAAAAGTCTATAACGAATATTGGACTTGAGGTGAGGGCTGTAATTTTAAACAGGTTGTGCATTGGCACTTGTTTATCGTCCCATGAATCTAATACACCTTTTCATCGGGAAATCCAGCCTTCTGGAAATGTCCGTCTACGTTGGATGTAACTACAATGTAATCCTACTTGCTTAGAGCCATCTATTTCAAAATTTGAAATCCTTGGTGTGGCTCTGTATTTTGATAAAGCTCAAGTCTGTGACCGTAAAAGCCCCAGAATCTTTATGGATGATTTTGCAAAAACTGAGGGTTAGCGCAATCCACAAACCGAAATTTGTTGGCGAAGGGAGGGTAGTTTTACCAGAATCCATGGTCACCTCGGAAGGTAGGCAACCCAGAGTCAACTCCGATGCCAGCCCCAGCCGTGATGACCAAACAACGTGCAGTCCTAAGCATGGAGACAGCCCTTTAAATCATGAATGAATGTGAAACAAACTATTATAAGCTCTACGTTTCCTGATAATCATCACAGCTATTTATAGGATGTATTTTTAAAATACTCCAGGTCGAGTCTGGGCAGGGGCTTGTTCACCCTCCCCTCCAGGATATCCGTTTTCTTGTCTCCGTATTTCTGCAGCAGCTAGGCCAGTCTCGTTTGGGAGAGCTTGAAGATGGCTAGGTGATCGTTTGGATCCTTCTCGATTTTAAATTTAGAGCGTAGGTAGTTTATGCTCCCCTGGCAGGCCAGCCTTATTTCGGTTAGCTTTTAGAGCTGCTTTTCGAGTTAGTAGATAGACTTCGACTAGTTGGACAGCTTATCCTTGTCGTCTATCTTCTCATCGTGAATCACAAGCCTTTCGATCATCGGTTGGTCTCCTGTGGCCTTGGTCAGGATGCCTAGGTAGTCTTTCCGCTCTTCGATTTCCTAATTGAGTTCTTTGATGCGCTGTCGACGTATGCTGATGAGGTTATTAAATTCTCGCTGTTTTTCTATCTGCTCCTTGAACCTAATGAAGTCAGGGTCGGTCTCGAACTAGTCCTCCCGACAGGAGATGAGCTGAGTGAAGCTGTTGAGCTTGTCCTTCAGTTAAGCCAAGTCCTAAATCTTCTTCTGCCGCTCATTCTGGAGAGATATTTTGGAGTCTTTATCGTTCTTATTTTCGTTTTAGTTTTTCTGTTTGTTGTTCATCACACTCATGGCCTCGTCTTCCATCTTGAGCTGCTTCTAGAAGATCGAGTGCTGCAGGATCGTCCTGTTGATATCATTTTTCTACTGGTTCCTAAGCCGGTTCTACATCTCAGCCTTCTTCATTTCGAGCTATTGCTCTTTACGGATATTGTGGATGGACTGCCTGGTCTATTTAATCTATTCGATTTCCCACTTTATCATTTTCTTGAAATTCGCAGCTTAAAATGTCAAGGGGCGCAATGACTCCTCGTTCTGAGTTTTGTTCTGCTTGCATATTCTGATGAGGTTGTTCAGCCGCTACTTCTCGAGCAGACTGTAGCAGTAGTTATATTGGATTTTTTCGGTCTTTTCTTTGAGCAGCTTGATCTAAATCTGAACCTCGTCAAGCCTTCTGAAATTTTTTTATTGCATGATTTCGTTCATCTCGATGGTTTTTAGATCCTTGAGTTTTTTGCTGAGAGCGAGGTTGCTGTTGCTGAGAGCGTCTATCTTTTTCCTCATCGTAAGGTTGTTGTCTTCCAAAAATTTAATTTACTTCTTAATCTACGTGTCTATTATCAATTTTATCTAGGGCAGGCTCGTCTACTTTCTTAGGTCCTCACTCCTCAAGACTGTCCTCCCCTTCCTTTCGTCGGATGAAGGAATGAAAGTATTTCGCTCCTGCGTCAGGAATGTGCTCTGAAGTTTTTCCTTGACCTTGGGATCCTTAGGTAGCATTTTAATGAGCTTGTCTTGAGTAAGCATCATTGAATCAAAGAAGTGAGTAGGTTCTTAGCTGGTCCTTTTCCTAGATTTGGAAGTTCTAAACTTGTTTGTTTTGGCAGTGTGTTCCTCTCTTAAGACACTCTATTTCTTTTAACTTGTGCGATCTTTAAGGACTAACTGCTTGCGCATTTTGGCTTACAATGCAATATTAAGTGACTACCTCGTGAATTAACTTTATTCCTTTACCGTCATGTACTCAGTAGGCGAGGTGAAGCATTTGATAAGCTTACCTGAGTAGTCCTCCTTGAGCGAGATGCAGACCCAAGGGAACTGCATCCATATCCAGCGCTTATAATAGTAGTTCTTGGGCTACTTCTCCTCTTGATAGAACTGCTCCTAACTGAGTTTTTAGAAATCTATCTTTCTGTTTGCCTTTTCTCCCCCCTACTACTTGCGCTGCTTCTCGTCCTCCTCTTCCTTGTCCACGAACAGGTGGTGCTTCTCCAGAAACTAGTGCACAATCTATTCGAAATATTTCCTGAACCTCACTCGGTTCGAAGGCACATCGACGTTCGCCTTGGTGATTTAGCCTGTTGAAGTCTAGAGCTACTCCTCCTAAGTTTTTTTGCCGTCTTTGCTAAACTTCTTTTTGGAATTTTTTTAATCCTTCTTCTGATCTTGCTACTTGTCCTTACTGTTATCCTATCGCTTGTAGCTGGCCTTGGATTTGTGCAGATCAAAGAGGCGTTCCTTCATTTTTACAACTTTCTCGTGTATGAACTTATTGCGAGTCATCTAAATATCAGTATCGTTGGACTTCTTCTATTAAATTTATTGGAATGTTTGGCAGAGATCCAAGGTCTTTAGTTAGTCGTACATGCAGATGTCCTACAAGTCCTTCTTGGTCCCAACCACTCTCGGATGTCTAAAGTCAGGAGTCTGCGAAGTCTAGAAGTCACTAAACTATTTCAAGAATCTACTGATCTGCACTATTATTCTGAACAAGTCCTCGGCCGACGGGTGATAATGCATCTAGAATCCTTCTATAGCCTTGTTGTATTCTGTTACAGGATCAAAAGTCTTAGACTCCAGGCATTGCCAGTACCTGCAGAGGTCGTATTTGTTGAACCGATTGAACAACAGCAAAAAGTTTTCTACGTCTGAAATAATTTATTTGAGTTTGAAATAACTTTTGCAGTTGAAAAGGTGGTATGTCTGCTCTTAAAGCTTCCGAACGGAGTTGGGTGTTTTATACATGACCTCAGCAATTGCTTAATGGGTTTGCATGATATTGGAATGGCTCCGCTTGCAGATAGCGTTTTTAAAGGTGTCGTTCTTGATCATGTAAAGATCCTTGAATTTAATTACGAATAGGCTGAAGACTCCGATCACCTTTTTGACCTAGCCTATGGAACATTAACAAATTCCCAGGATCTACTCCATGAGCAGGCCCTTTTGAGTAGTCACGAAGAGCATCATCAGGTTATTAAAACATTTCTAATTAGAAGTGAGGTGCTTGCTCCAAAACTAAAGAGCGAAATCGAAAAGCTGTGAAATATTCTCGATCGTACTGAAAGCTTTCCAATTCAGCAGAGAAATTTTCAAGTTCACGAACTAGGAGGTCAGGGAGGATTCCACGTTCGGACTGAAAATACTCAGCAGAGAGCTGTAGAAGAGGCAGTCCTTTACAGTTTACAGCTTACTGTTCAAAACCTAGAGGAGCTTTTATTTATGCTTAGCATTAAGAAGTCCTGCTTGGTTATTGTGAGTGTTAATGACGTAGCGAATCGAGTTTTGCTAAGAGTTGAGCATAACGATCTTACATTTCTGCTATCGGAAGTGACGCATTGAAAAGGAATCGCTGTCGGCTGAAATGATGACCTTGATGCCTTTGGGAAAGGTCTGTGGCAGCCAGAATGAGATGTTTCCCTCTTTTCCGGAGTCTCTGTCTGTGAAATAATTGACTCCTTCAAAAATGAGTATGATTTTTTCGTAATGGACCTCTGTATTGTTGATTGTCTGAGCCTAGATGCTGCGATCACAGACCTCAAGCCAGTAGGCCAAGTATTTCCTCAGTTTTTCCTCTTGGAGTTATACTTTTTGGCTGATGTTCATTAGCTCTCTGAGCTTAATTAGAGTTTTGTAAATAGCAAAAAAGTGGTTTCCATACGAGCCACCTGCTGAAGCAAAATGGATTAAAACGATATCGTCCTTGTGTTTTGTTAGATGGTATTATTTCCACTTCACTAGCAAGGTCTTTTTTCCTGAGCCAACAGGACCTTCGATGACGAGCGGCTTGTTTTTTTCATGGGGCTGGTGAAGGAATTACAGCGTCGAGCCACTGCTAGATCTGCCAGAAATACTTTTAGAGGCCTGCGGCGGGATGCTTGAGGTAGTAATTGACCATGAGTTCAGAGATGCTGGTAAGGTCAGTACTCTACAAAGGCCGTGTAGTCCTTATAATCTTTTTTCATATTGTAAATAAGCAGTCTGGCTCATTAAAATCTAATGATTAATATCTAAACTTTTCAGATAAATACATAACTTTCCCTGGATATGCTCAACCAAACCATCTCACTTATTCAGACTCCCGCCTTCTCTGAACTCGACTACGCCCACGCCCTTAGCATCATCGCCCAGAACCAGACTCTCATCGACCGTATCATCGACATCCAGAGCATCAAGGAACTCCTCCTCAAAAGTCTCTACCAATAAATAAGCCTGGTGCTGCAGAGAGTCGGACTGGTTAAAGGCAACAAAATTAGGCTAGTCGAAGGGCAATAACTAAAATTAAAAGTGGGCCAGAAGTCGACGTTATATTTTTAAATAGTTGACTCTGAAGGCACACACTTTTAGAACAAATAGGAAGTGCTCTTGAACATCTTTCCAGTCAACAAATCTTTCAATAATTTTTCCTACTCCAAAAGCAAATTGAGGATGGGCCGAGGCAAATTGAAGAACTTAGTCATCCATGAGATGGCAGAGGAGGTAGAGTTCATAGTCTGCGCAGAGGGTCATATAAGCTGCCATATTAAGATTTGTGTAAATTGATAAATCAAACAGGAAAATAGTATATGAGAGCAAGGTGAATGTGACTGCTGTAGAGTTCCTTGATGCAGTCCTGGAGGATGGCTCCGTGGTTGAGGAAGACCATCCTTAGCTCCTGAACGACTGCCATCTTCATGTAGATCTCAAAGATGTCGTCGATGCTCAGTCCCTAGCGCTGCTCGCTTTCCCTCTACTTTTCGGTAAGACCTTTTTAGCGGGCCTAAATTCTTATTGATGACGGCTCTTATAAAACAATGTATTCGTTGTTCTTAAGCCATCTGTTCTTTGCCAGAACTTTGAACATTCCTTTGAGAAAAATCTTGCTGCGCTCCAGAACCGAGAGTCTCCGTTCGTGCTGGCAATAGATCTGCAAATTTTCGCAGAGGTCGCTTCCACAGTGAATTTCGACTTGGAGCGGGTACATTATCCTCGGACACAGTTTTTTAGTAAACTCACACTCCTCAGAATGCCTGTAAGAATGATTTTTAAGGCAGGTCTTATCGCAGAAGAATTAATTAAGGCAAGTTTTGCAATATAATGTGGTGTAAATATACATGGAGCAGTTAGCACAGTTGACCACTAGTTTGGGCTAGGCTTCTTTTGAGAGATTGAGCTTGGTTATTGATTGGAATACCTAAACCAAAATTTAGCTCTTAAAGTTTAGCAGCTTTGCAAATTACTTGAAGCAGTTCTGCAGCTATTCGTAGTAAGTTGCCTTCCCTTTGTACAGGTCCAGCTGGTTGCGTTTCATTATTCCGTTTAGGATGGCCTCGTAGAACTATTGGATTGAAGGCGGAGAGGAGTAGGACGGTCGATATGAAAACTCGTGCGGCTGATCCGACTTTTTTTAAGTGACGCCCTGCTTCTTCAACTGGAAGCCGAGATTGGAGTTTTCTGATCTTCTCAAAAGTATCCAGTTTTTCCAGAGTTTAGCATTCTGATCGCAGTTTTATTACTACTTCACCATTATCAAATGCTAAGAAAACACACCAAATAGTTGATCGATTCGATTAAGTATCACCCGCACCCCCATTCTTTATTGCCGGCCACTACCATCACTCTCGAGAAACAGCTCTCCATGATGAGAGGCTAAAGCGAGCCTGACCATGAAGAATATAAGAAACTCTTGCAAAATTGTCTGCCTCTAAGAAAATCTTTCAGGAAAAGCAAATAATAAAGCTAGAGGAGAGAAATAAGCTTAAAGCAGTTTTCTATCTGGCAGTAGTACGTCTAGATCAGCAAGGGAAAACTCCCTGACAACTATAAACTGAACAACAAGCACAGGAAACAGGTCTAATAGGCTATACAGGTTACTAAATTCAGGCTTGATAAAGGACTAAACGCTTAGCGGCTTCCCTTTTTCCTCAATCAATACGCCAAAGCCTTCGGAATAGACTTTTAGATTTATCCTAGGCATCTCGCCTCCATCAGCCATCCGCACTTCGGCTATCTAGTCAGAACCGGAAAAATCTATTCAGTTGACCAACTGCTCACTCTTTTTCAGGACTTAGTTGTAGCTTATAACATGACTCAACTGGGATTCATCCAGCACTCTCATTAGATTCAAGCCTTCTCCTTCTGGCGACTATTGATCGGCAAGCCGAACGCCGACCTTTAGGAATTCTGTAAAATGTTACTTGCCTTTAGGATAAAGTGCAAAGGCGATTAGGGCGGACTTAAATAATAGTTTAAATTTCTGCTAAGGGATAAGTAAGGAGAGATCTCAAATGTAATAAGGTTTGACCTGTGGAGGTAAATTGCATTGTAGAGAAATATTTGATGATGATTTAATACACCAATATTGCAGATATTACGACGAAGATTTGATATTCAGGCTAATAAACTTCAAAAAGGCTCGAATTACTTTAAAGATCGGTCGAAAAACAAAATTATTTTAGATGCAAACTCAAAGACAGATTATATTTCAGCCTTAAAAGTAGTAGCTTTTGAGTAGGGCGTATTTCTGAATAGTCAATTTAAAGTTAAAATGATATGAATAGTCACTATAACAATAAAAACAATCAATAACCAGACTTTTGTTTGATTTATTTTAATTTCTTTTTGAAGTGATCCACTAACTAGTGAGTCCCTAGGCTATTTATGCTGACTTTTGACCTTTACGTTTGCAGAGGCGATGCTGTTCTCCGCTCTTTCGACAAATTCCCAAAAGAATTATATTTCTCCCCCTTCACTTTTAGCAATTTTTATTTGGAGGTTCCTTTTATTTTTTGAAAAATGCTGTTCTTTTTCTTTAAAATAGCCTTCTCATCTGTAAAAATCGGGCTATAATTTTGGGATTTTTTTTAAACTGATTTAGAGTCTTTTGACTTATTATCTCGAAATTTTCTAATGAGATTAAACACGGACTATTTCGGAGGTTCCTGCTTGGTCTCCTCCTTTTGGAAAATTTTTTTTCTTTTAAGAGAGAGAAAAGAGTTCGGTTACTATATTTTTTTTTCCCATGATATCCCTCTTTAAGGAGTGTGAAATTTATATTAATTCGATATCTTTGCTTTTATGGAAGCATATTTCTTGTTTTCTTTAACCTATTCGTTTTGAGCTTGCAGGGAGATGTAGTGTTTAGGAGAAAGGTTGCTAAGACTCCTTTTTCGTAGCTACTCTAAGGAAGGTAAGTTCTATTTCTCTTCTTTCGTGTGAAAGCGCTGGTATTTTTTGTCTGAATCGTAATTTTTCGGCATCGGCGGAGCAGCAATAGCTGAAGCTGGCTAAAGGTCGTGTGTGACAGGAATAATTGATATTTTGCTGTCAATGATTTCCTTTATCTTTTTCGAAATCTATTTTAGCTTCGGATCCTCGGACTCTTCGATTAGCTTGTTTAATATTTTGTGCCTAATGTTCTCGGGCACTGAGAGGAGGGAGAGGTTTTGGTCTGTTAATTTAAAATGGACATTACATTTTTTGAGGAAGAAGAGCATGTTTGAGACGAAGGAGGGTGATCGATTCTTCAAGTCAACTTTAAATTCTTAAATCATAATATTAAATTTATTTGAAAGACGGTAGCAAGGAAAAAGTTTATGAAATTTCATAAACTAGTATCCACCTCCAAGGGAAATATCGTCCTTTCCAACTTCGGTGGAGTTTAAAATGCTTTTATTTTATAGCAATGATGCTTATTGACTACTTCATGGGTCCAAAAGTGCAGCTTAGAGAACGGGCTTAAGATTATTTACTCAAAATATTTGATTTAATCGGTTTTAGACAAGCGAAAAGGTATTTTTTTTCGAAACATCAAGAAGATAAGTAGTAATTATTCTTATAATGAGATATTTTGTGTATGTGCTGCTGATTTTAATTCTATTATGACTAAAAAATCAATGTTAAACATGTGCATGATATCTTAAAAATTTTATAATAGTGTTGTTAGTACAAATTGTGTGTAATTCACAATGATAATGTTGAGTTCAACTAGGGTTGATGGGCTTATATTGTTGTCATAGATAAACTCTATTTCCTAAGGAATCATCACCACAACTGTATTCGATTAAATTAAATTACTCAACAACAATTAACTTACTAATATTGTATAAATATTTTCACATCTCATTCGCAAGATGCCCTTATCTAAGCCTAGAACGTCATAGAAATTAATTATTAATTGTTTGCTTCAATCGAACAGAAATTATTATGAGTAACGGCTGGGGACAATTCTTAATGACTGATTTATTGTATTAAAATGATTAAAAGTGGTGGATTCTGTGTCCTCGACATTAGCCATGGGATTAATGACCGAGCTTGATAAATTGATGTTTAAAACGTAAAACGTCAACATAAAAAGAATTGTAATAAATTGTGCTAAAAAAAAATTAACAAAAATAGTAAACGAAGAGTTAAATAGCTCTAAATTCGTAAAAATTGTCATTTAGTTCTTAAAATTAAAATTATTTTTTCAAAATCAACTATCTGAAGTAAATTAAACCTAAAAATTTGCAGTAGAGCTAAAATTAGCAAAACCACTTTGATTTAAATTAAATTATCGAGGATTCAGCTCCGATTCGTTCTAGAAATTTTAAGATCTTTAAAACATGATTTCCGTTTTTTTTAATAATGATATTTTCAATTGTCTTAGAATTAACATACAATTCCTGTCCCATTTAAAATTGCATCAGCTGTCCTAACCCTGGCTCCTGCTCCACCTGCGCAAACAGCTACTTCACTCCAAGCTGTTCTCCCTGTCTCGCAGGCTGCCAGGTCTGCAGTTCCATCACCTTGTGCTAACTTTGCGACAATAGATATTATTTGAAGGACCAGATTTCTCAGATCACTTGCAAGCCTTGCAACCCTAAGTGCGAATCATGCAGCGAAAGCGCTTGTTTCAAATGCTAAAAAACGTACGCAACAAGAGGAGCTGGCTGCATTATATGTGGTGGCATCGCCTGCTCTACTTGCGCATGCCTTAACTGTGGCAACAATGTAATTTTGTCTAATTGTGATAGTTGCAGTCAATGCTGCACTCTTTTCAACAATGTTTGCAAAGGAATAAGATTGTCATGTGCCAAAGGCCAGTACCTTTCGGAGGCTTCGACATGCGAACAATGTAATCTAAATTGCTTAAATTGTATATCAGTAGATCTTTGCATAGAATGCGCCCCCACTTTCTTCATTTTCAGAGGCTCAAGATGTTTTAAGATCTGCCCAATCAGTACCTTCATTTCTAACAAATAATGCAAGTCCTGCTATTTCACATGCAAGACTTGCTCAAGTGAAGGTAGCCTCAACTGCCTCAGCTGCATCAATGAGCTTTATTTTACTGTGGTGAAGAGTTGCTAATACTGCACCGACGGAAAATACTATCTGATAAAAGATAACTCTATGATATGCTATGTGAACTGTCCTGCGGGTTATTACAATTCGTTCTACGCCTGCAAGCCTTGTGCCCTCAACTGCAAAATTTGCACTGATTCATAGATTGAAGACTGCTCGGAGTGCAGTGACGGCTTTTTCCTTAACTATGGAAAGTGCATGCCTTGTATTCAGGGATGTAGCATCTGCAATTCAGAGACTTCTTGCAAAAAATGTACTTACGGTTATTACATGAATAGCTTGCAAGAATGCAAAGATAAGTGCGATCCAGGTCAGCTTCCTTTTTATTTGAACAGAACCTGTCTTAAAAACTAATACTACCAAATTTTTGATTCTTACAATATCAGGATGGAGAGCATAACACAGCTTGGCAAGAAAATACAAATTGTAGCTCTGGTAGGTGATCTCCCTTAGATCCTGTATACGAATATTCCTGTGGACCTCTATTTATTTACGTTTGAGTTCCAAAACAACGAGACTAAGAAGAACTAGTCTATCTACCTAAGTAAGTCGCAATCAATCTACGTGGACCAGTTTATATTCACCTACCTTAACCTGACTGACTAGCTGGAGTATAACGTGGACTACGGTATCAAAATAAAAGTAGTAAATTCGGCCTTTTTTCCAGGTAAAATCATTTTGAATCTCAATATTAATTAGGTTAAACTATAAGATCCAGCTGAAGTTTAAAAAACAATCAACATAGTGTTGCCTTGCACGATCGTCGTCTCCCTTCTAATCTGGATCACAGGCCTCGTCTTTTACTCCCTTGGGGCTGATGATACTAGCCTATTGCAGTTCATGCTTCACATTCATTTCTTTGGAATGATGATCAATGGGAAAAAATACACAGCTGCTGTTGTTTACTATTGGATGAAGGCTGGATTTCTGTGTTTGGCTGATTTAACAAAATCACAAGCTAGTATCCACTTCTAAGGAAATTATCTATATATTCCAGCTTCAGCAGACCTACTTAGTTTCCTGGGTATAAATTTTATTGTCTTGGTGTTGCTCTACTTCTTCCTGGGCCTAAACATATACATTGAGGAGAATGGGCTTAAATTTATCAGTTCAAAAAGTTTGATTTTTCCGGCTATAAACGAGCCCAAAAGTGTCTTCATTTTCCAAAACATCAACAAGAAAAGCATAATTTTGCTTATGGGCAGAACTTTTTGCTATGTGCTGCTGACTCTAAAGTCGACTCTGACTTACTTCTCTATGCTAAATGTGTATGTGTTTATTCTATACTAGTTTAGTCTGGACGGGTTTATTCCAGGGTTTGTGATGAGCATATTGATGCTTATCTTCAGATCGATCGAATTAGGTTTATTTATAAAAAGTTAGTTTCAGCAAGGATAGAAAAGCAAGATGGAGTTATTTTATAATCTTTATTAGTTTTTATTCGAAGTGCTGTTCGTGGTGTTCGTGTTAAACTAAAACGACAACTTCAACTTTATATTTTTATACATTTTGCTGGGCGTCATGCTGTGTACATCACTCTATACCTACTTCCTAAGAGTTCAAAATTACAGTCTCCAATCAAAATTCTTACATTTCTTTCTCTTTATCTATAAGATATGTGCTTTACTCTTCATCATGTTTTATGACAAATAGCAGGAAATCGTCGTCATATTCATCCTTACTATCTTCTATGCACTTATCAGTGCTGCTTCCTTGTTCCTCCAGTATAGTTTTAAATCTCTTAATGAAAGAATAAGGCTATTTTAATTAGTTTAGAGCAATCTCCAGACTGAGAGAAAACTCGCCTCCAAGAAATTGCACACTGAATTTGCCCAAATAGAAATAGTTGATGATGCAGAGCAGCCTCCCAGTAGTGAGGAAAGGGATTTATCCTGATTTAAATTTATGTAGAGCTAAAGGGTGAATGACGTAATTATATTCAAAAAGCTAAAGCACTTCAACCAGTTCCTAGCAAGTGTAAGCGAAATCGCAGCAAAGGGCTTCCCGAAGTAAATGCTAAGGAAGTTCGAGGAAATTAATCGCGAGTTTAGGAGCGAGCTGAAGGAGGAGAAGTAGGAGTAGAGGAGAATAAAGAAGCAGGGACTTGATACTAAGCGCTCCACTAAAAATATATAATTCCGGCAGTCTGAAATTCAGGAGAACCTCAGGAAAGAGGAGAGCATGAGGAATCTTATCAACCAAATCAGGGAAATCATTTAGAAACATATCAGTAGCAGCTTCACTCCCGCCGAACTTGCAGAAATTATCAATAAGGCCAGAGAGCCCACGCGTCCAGAGAATTAGTCCGCCAACATCTTCAGGAGGATCTTCTAGATGCAGAACAGCAGAGTTATGTCCGTAATCAAGCAAAAATAGCAGGGCATCGAAGGCATGAGAGCAGCCAACTAGGAGTAGACAGACAATTTGCTCACAAAAATATTTGAACTACAGATTAAGGATAGCCTTGTGGACTTCGTGGAAATCTATTATTCACCTGAGCTCATTGACAGGCAGAAATACAAACTCACTGATTTCTCTTACTTGAAGAGAACAGTCTACTACGACCTGTACAAATTGACTATATCCGACGGTCGCAATGTCTAAAGGACCAATCTTAGTTCTGAGATCAACTCGATTGACTACATTACCAGTCCGCTCATAATGGTGGTTTTGGAAATGGTAAAGGAGACTCAAAGGGATTATATCTACATGAGCCTCTCCTCCTAAACGAGTCTCCAGAAGTGGGACTCGATTCTGTGGATGGGCAAAAATATTTAGAATCTAAAGATTAAACGATGTTTCTTTAAATATGTCTTCGATTAGCAACTGCAAAAAATAGCTCAGGACTATACCAACAAGAAGGAAGGGATCAAGATCATGTAGTTAGAATAAATTTTTTGCGATGACTTCAAGGATTTCGCCAAAGATAATGAGGAATAA
Source organism: Craspedacusta sowerbii (assembly GCA_003687565.2). Lineage (NCBI taxonomy): Eukaryota > Metazoa > Cnidaria > Hydrozoa > Limnomedusae > Olindiidae > Craspedacusta > Craspedacusta sowerbii. Next base: position 31,155 of record QQSS02061099.1, read on the forward strand.
ATTAGGAAGCCACTCTATAGGGTGGCCGACGCAAGTGATTTTGATTTTTGAAATTGATGCTGCGCCTTAAATCCAGCGAAACTCAGTAGGAAGTTCCGATCCCCACTCTCTACGTCAGCAACATCAACGAAAAGGTACCCATCCCTTAACTCAAGCAAGCCCTCTACTAGCTCTTTGAGTAGTATGGATAAATCCTCGCCGTTCTCCTCTTTACTAGATAGTGGCTAAACGCAATATTTTACTCAGAGGACAGGCGTTCGTGGTCTTCAAGGACCTCAACTCAGCCATGGAGTGCAAGCACTCTCTGTCGGGCAAAGAATTCCTCGGAAAAACTCTGAAGATTAACTACGCAAAAGCGAAGAGCAAGTAGACAGCTCTGAGGGAAGGACTGCCCTTGCCTTAGAGTAAGCCTGAATAGCATTTTAAGATAAAGTTCACTTAAAAGTTCATCAACAAAAAGGTTAAAAAGGATATCACGCGATAGCGGGCCAAACCAATCGCCAAGGTTCTCCTCTAACCAGCATTCCGTCGTCCCCAACAAGACACTATTCGTAGAGGGACTCTAGCCCACCGTCACTGCCGAAATACTTACAGAGGCCTTTCAAAGGTTCCATGGCCTCTAAGACGTGAGATATATGAAGTCCAAAAAAATCGCCTTTATTTAATACGCTGACGAGATCAAGGCCGGAGCTGCAATGGCAGGACTCAACGGTAGCCAATTAGGATCGGCTATCCTGCAGATTACATATGCCAAAAAATGAAAAAATTAGCTTTCATAAATCTTTATTGATAGGCCCCGAGTCCATATCCAGTTTTTTTACTTTCTGATTAGGACATAACCCTTGCCTCCAGGAAGAAATCGTTGTAATCCCTCAAGAATGTGAAGGCATTGTAGCACATATACAGGAGAAGTATCCTCACAGCCCCTTGATGTGCACTGTTCGCCATTCGGAACCCCTTGTGCTAAAGTTTCGTGAACCAAGTATCAAATTTTTTCCAAAATTATTTCATTCTAATTGTTCACGATACCATCACATTATAAAAGCCATTAATACGAACAAAATCGTTCCAAGCCACCCCGAGTTCAAAAAAATATTACAGACCTTGAAGTCAGGAGCCTTTTAGAGCGTCGGCGGAGGCAAGTTATGCCCCTTTGTTTCCAAGCCCATCAAACAAACTTTAGTTTTCTGGTTGACAAGTTCAGCATCGCACTTCTAATCCTAATAATTTGACATGAACCTTTAGATTTGGAACATGAGAACGTTAATTGTCTTAAGCGAGAAGAGCTTATTGACATTTTCCTTGCAGAACCTCGTCTTCTGAGATAAGGTGCTGTCAGAAAAAACCTTATTCATAGTCTAGAGGTTGTAGCTGAAACTATCTGTTACGCTGTCGCTGCTTGAGTTATATATTATTATGTCTTGTGGTAGGCTTTTCTAAAGCTGGATATAGCTTAGGAACCCCCATTCACTTCCAGGACTGCCGGGCTCAATTATAGCGAAAATGCGAGCTGAGCCGCTTTCTGAGGGACCTTGGACATAGGAATATAGCTTGAGTGCATAGTTGGAAGGGATATTGATACTCGTGTCTAGCACAACTTTCCCAAGGTAGGTGCTGATACCCTTGGAGTCTGTGAAAGTGTGAAAAAATCCACACTAAGAGTTTTATTTGGTGAATGATGAAGCTGAGCTTATTAGTTTAGGGTTAACGGTCAGACAGCTTTTATAGATCTTGTCAGGGGCCAGCTCCAAGGTCTTGCTGCTCATAGGGATCTCTAGGGCTGGAACGTCCACTTGGGCGGAATCAACCTGCAAGGGCAAGTTCGCAGCCACTTTCACCTCAGAGAGCTTGCCCTTCTCAACAAGAAAAGCGGTTTAGAGGGAGTTGACAGGATCGCTTATATACCAGAGGAAGTAATTTGCAGTAGTAGGATACTTTAGATAAGTGAGTCCCTGGTAGTTGAAGGTGTCGAAGTTCATATCGCTTAGAGTGAATCCGTGGACACTGGTAATGAGTAAAATCATATTTCAATCAAGTTTATATTTGTCGACTATGCACTACCTGAACCCTTTATCGATAAGTTTGTCGTTGCAGCTTTTGTGGTAGCTGTGCATGCAAGGCAGAGTCACAAATTAATCCCCAATTTAAATTTCAGCGTAGCAGAGGGGACACTCGCAGATCTTGTGCTTGGCGATCTTAACTTCGATGTCGTCGACCCTGAACTTGAACATTTCCCTGGTGATGGTGCGCTCTTTGCTGGGCTTGACTTTGCTAAATTTATGATTTTCCCTGTCTCTGGCCTTAATTTAAATGTTCATTAGGGCCTATAACTATTTTTCATACTATTCTAGGATGGGGTTGATCTGCTACTACGGCAAGTCTCCAAGCTAGTTCCTCAGCTCTTCTATCTGCTTTTATTTTTACTTCCGCTATGCCGTCGCCATACATGCTACGATGTGCTCGCTCATCACATTTATTATCACCTTACCCTCGCAAAGGTAGCACATGTCAAAGTATTGGAACTACTCCATTTAAGTTAAGGTCCTGGGCTGAATGTCTACAAAGACAGATTACTAAGGCTTGCTAACGATCTGAATTTGAGGCACAGTCTTCTAAATCCGCTCGACTGGGACATTGGGGATGATCCGCTAATTAGCATGAGAATTATGTTTAGACATTTTGTTTGCTGACATGCATTAAGCACCCATCAAATTAAAATAAGAATTGTCCAAAATTCATTCTTGAATTATATTCCTGAACTCTTTCGCTCTCTTTCTCGAGTTTTACGACTGATTCAAAAATTTGCAGCTTAGCTATTTCAGCCATCCCTCCTCTTACTTGTTTTATTATATCGCCATCGACAGCAATACGCTCGTCCCCAGGCATCTCTTCACTCCTTTTTTAAATATCAGGCTTGTATCTGTTTTTCCATGTCTCACTATTAAATTACTTATACAATCAATGAACTTTAAATAGCCTGACTTGAGTCCTTGGAGCTAAGGGTCGAGAACTTCCTGGATGAAAGATCTCGCGACCGAGTAGACGGGATGGAATTAGTCCTCCGCCATTAGCATGACAGTTATGAAATTTGCACCTTTCGAAAGGCTCAATAGCTTAAGATTGAACTAAAGAGAGATAACCTTTTTGAGTTCTCCTTTAGTCTTTGCGAGATTAACAAGAAAACTGCTAGTCTTTGGCAGCTCCTGAAAAAGGGTGTATTTGGACAGAAAGTATTCGAATATACCGACTATACAGGCTAAGCCTTGCATGTTCACAGCACTTTTGCTTTACAAAATTTGCATAAACTAAAAAAGAATTTCCTTGATCTGGCTGTCTCTAAGTTTGAGTTGGGCGAGGCTAATGACGAGATGGAACTAAATGGCCTCCCTGTTTTTGATGACCAAAGACTTTGAAACTGAGTGCAGCAATTCTCTTAATTTGATGCTGAGTTGGAGACATATCTATGAAGAGATGTCGCCAGCGTATTTGGTGTAGCAAGAGAGTTAGATAAATTTGAATAATGAACTGCTAGTCGATATTTATCTTAAGATAGAGGTGATCTTAGTGCACACGTCATTCCCTGATTCCTGGCTGAATTCGCACTCGAACTAGTATATCACGCTGGCGATAGAGGGACGATCTATGAGTACAAAGATGTGCTATTTCATCCTGGTGAGGAAAGAGGCTGAGTCGAAGCCGACTGAGAGCCACTGCCTTAGCCGGATAAAGTATTTCAAAGAGCTTACAAACATCATTGATCTGAACATCTAATCTTTCCTGCGGGCCAGCTAGTAGCTATAAGCCTATTAGTAGCTTCGTAGAGATTCCGACACCATCTTTCCCTCGATGCAGCTGAGAATTGACTCTTAGAATTTTTTGTCCAGTAGCAGACCCGATTCAGTCGCAATTCTCAGCAGCCCTGAGATCTGGCACATCGCCTTCCGCTTTGAGAAGTACAAAAACAATCCTCTCACTATGAATTAGTAGTTGCAGGATTTTCGGATCAAGTGGAGCAGTTGTTCCTAATAAAGACCGCAGATATTGTCGTACTTGTTGATATTGATGGAACTATCCTTGAGCATTAGGCACCAGTCCTTTCCCAAGAACTATCTGACTCTGCTCACGTTCTCCTGTTAGTCAGTCGCCAGATGTAGATTTTCGCATGCGTTCTTCCTATAGAGCTAAAGGTAGAGCAATATGTGAAATTACTAATTCTCTTTTGTGAAATCCAGTAACTCTCTCACTCTCAGCTTACCCACAATGATGCCTTAGAAAAGATGTTAAAATTTTTTATGTCCCTCCAAGTTGTATTAGTTCACTCCTTTCTCCTTCACGTACCAGTCCAGATAGGGCTAGCCGTGTTTTACCAAGGACTAGCAGATCCACTTCAGAGTTTCTTGAGAGCCTTTCAAAGATTTTTCTAGGAGGGTGGTAGATAGCAGGTATGGAGAGTTGAATATAGCCTCTTTAAATTGTTACTTTTTAGCAAAGGCGATCAATTAGATTATCTGCTAGAGCCAGAGAAAATCCTTGACCTTGTGCTAGATCATAAGGGCCTTTATTTGGATGACTTCTTGGAGGACATTAGTGGATTATTAGGCCAGCCTAATTATGATCTTCAAAAGCTCTATGTTGCTTTCCCTAACCAAGTCTCTCTTGTAGCATGGGCTGCTTAGCAGACAGACAGCGATGCTTTATGAGTCCCTCGTCCGCTAAAACCGCATCTTCTCCTAGAGGTGTCTGATTAGCTTTTGATGTTTAGACTTTAGTGCTATTTTTACAAGCTATTCGACCTTGTTGCGCTTGACAAGAAGATTGCAAATTTCAAAAGGCTCAAGCGTTATGGAATCTAGCAGCTTTTAGTTGATGAATTCAATATTTTTTGAGAGCTCGAGAATCAGTTCAGTTTGGAAGGATCTGCGCTTCAAAGTTTAAAAAAATTCAGACTCCTTTAGCAAGGTGACGTGATGGCTGATGAGGAGGAAGAAGAGTTCGGGGTCCTCTTGGTCTAATTTGAGTTTGACTAGGTCGGAGAGGTGCTTATTTGAATTTAACTGTCTTTTTAACTAATCTAAGCCCGCATTCAAAAACTAAAAAACCAATTTCACCTAGCCGCCTCGCTCTTTTTAGATATAGCTACCGATCTACAACAGACTCAGCAAGAGCTCACACGATTTAGGGCTACTCATGTGGCAGAGCGGCGAACAAAGAAACTTGTAGATTCTGCTGTATACTGCTTAGAGCTGCTTTTTTTGGGATTTGCTAATTTTAGAGGGGAAGTGATGTTGCTTAAGGAGAGTGGGCAGCTCCTAAACAAGGTCTGCTTGGAAGAGCAATTAAATAAGGGTCATACTTAATCACATTCATTGAGAGATGGGCTATTAGATATCCTCTAATTAATATGCTTTCTTCAACATCCTAGGATTAGTCTAGACTTACACAGCCTTTAAAATCATAGGGTGAGGACTAAGTTCCATTCTTCAAAGGCACCTTCCTTTTGCTCGCTAATTCCTTATCAGTCGTACTCTCCTACCTCCTCTAGATGTTCGTCATGACTGTCAACCTCCACGTCGCAGGCAACTGGCAAGATCAAAACTTGGTAGCAGCACTAGGTCTCTCAATTATATTGATTCACGCACTGGGAGGCACAGTTGCCCAAGGCTTCAACCAAGGATATGTCACTTTTGTGGGCAGGGCTTACGGGAATAGGAATCATTAGCTAATAAGATAATACAATTTAAAACAAATGGTGAGCTTGCTGTCGTGTTTTTTGGCGTTGGCAGTGCTGATGTTCTTTTCCTAGGAAATACTGCTTCTGCTGCAGCAGGACTCTTCTCTAGCAAAAATCAGCGAGTAATATGGTCTGCTTCTACTGCCAGCCTTCTTCCTTTATTATATATTTGATTTTCTGAGATGCTATCTCAACTCCATTTAAGTTTATACTCCTATAACCTTGATCATGATACTGACTGGACTCTTTCATGCCGGGCTCTCCTTCTACTTCCAGGACTGGGAATTCTGGTGTCCCGTCGGATGCACTTTTTTGACTTACTTACTTGGAGTTTTCTTGGAAATCATGTACATCTAGTTAAAAACACCTATCTCAGGATTTTCCATAAAATCAAGTCTAAATGGTTTTTGGAGTTTCTTCAAGGAAAATTTATACATGGCCATGCCCCAGTTTTTGGATGTATTTTCGTTTTAAATAAACTCGTTAATAGTGGGGTCGTTTAAAATAAATTCCATGACTGCCGCTCATGTGTCGGTCTCAAATTTGATATCTACTCTCTACTCATTTAGCTTCGGGCTGGGAGGAGTTTCATGCACTTTTTCTTCAAATTATATTGGATAAAATAAGCCCGGAAAGATTAAAGTCTTATACCGCCAAGCGATTTTTCTGAGCTTGTTGTGGGCCGTTACCTTTTTCACCATCCTATCTATCCCAGTAACCAAAAATTTTATATTCAATTTCTACACCAGCAACTCTGATACCACAACTTACATGGGATAAGCCATTGATGTTTATAAATGGTTTTTCTTCGTAGACTGTATCCAAGCCTCGACCTCCAGTTTTCTGAAAAGCTTTGGGTTCGGATAATCACTAATGTGGTCATATATTATTGTTTACTACGTTGTAGGAGTAACGTTATCCTTCGTACTTAGTATTTGGTTAGATCTGCAAATAAGGGGAGTGTGGCTTTCATTCGGAGCCTCCCTCTTATCGATCTGCGTTTATATTCAATACAAACTGTGGCGGACAGACTGGAAACAGCAGGTCCTGTTGAGGTTCGAATAGATTGCCAATGAAAACAAAGATTAATATTGAAATCAGTGAAAAAGTGGTTTGAATTAATTCAATTATCGTAAGGCTTTGCAGGTCTTATCACTAAAACTGCATTTTCTGAATTCCTTTGAATTTTCTTAAGGTCGCCTCCCAACCGCTAGAACTTCCTCTGAGCTCCTCATAAAGTTTTATACTAGCTCCTTGAAAGAAGTTAGATCATCAATGCTGGGCAGCTTGATGGGGGTCGACTAGCATTCAGTGATCTTCTCAACCTATTCCTTGAGCTGAAGAATCCTGTGGTTTAGTTCGTGTTATTTGATATTTTAATACTTCTTGGGAAATGTGATGGGATAAAGGTCTACTTGCTGATTTACTAGTGCACGCCAGTTTATACTTAACTATGACACCAGAGCCTATTGCTAAAATCGGAAATCTTTTGTGTTCTTTAAAACAGGAGCTAAGTCTAGTAGCCTCTGAATCATCTATTTGTACTTTAGCTCAGAAACACTTCCCTGCACATACCAACTGTAGAAATTAGATTTTTGGCTTCTTGAGACTGGCAACAAACCCAACCATCCCATTATTATTTAGAGTCTCTTCACTCGTTGCTAAGTTTAAGAATTTCGGCATTCCAAGATCTAAATCAGCGCAGGGTCTATTGCCTTTAAGATTTATTCCAGAAAACCGATTCGAGTTTAAATATTCTGAGTTGATTTTTCGATGAACCTGAGGAATTGAGAGTAGAGAAGCTAAAGTTAGTCTTAATCGTGATCGGGCTCCTTGACCCTGAAAATCTTTTTGAAATCGAAGGAGAGAGTTAAGAGTTTTTCAAAAATTTTTTTTTCCATTATTTGAATAATCTGATGAGTTAAAAACGACCTTTATTTAAATTGGTGCTTTAGTTTCCTTAAAACCAATATAAGGCTTAGCTATTGGTTAAATCAGAGGATAGGCTATACACAATAATCAAAAAGCACTCCGTCGCCCAGGGAGTGTCCGATTAGTTGGCGGATTATTGTTGTAAAATCGCTTTAAAGCAAGTCTAGGCGCAACTCAAAGTTAAGCAAATAGAGAAAAATAAGGAATGGGAGCGAGTATTAGATTCGAAGCATAACATCTTAAAACAGCGTAGCAGCAAGAGCGTGCGTAAAAAGGGTGAGAATGAATAAAAGCTCGAATAAACTCGAGCGATCGACATATTCCTTTACCCGCGAGATTAAAAGATATATAAGAGAAAGCTGGCCAAGATGCTTTGAATTAATATGTAATTTGGTATGGCTAATCAATCATTCGTCTAGGAACTTAAACAGTAAATCAATACTCTCCGCACCAAACTTTAGATCAAATAAAAACAACTCCTCAATCTTGCCAAGGCTTTTCAGCACTTATCCCTTCTCCCTTCCTTCGAACACAAGCTTCAATTCGATTAAAACGCTCTCCTTGAAGTCATCCACAAATTCAAAAAATTGACAGAGACCCAGCTGTCAATAACCCTTAAAGAAAAGCAGATGATATAAACCAAATGCCAGCAGCTTTAAAAATTTAATAAGTAGCTCCAATAAAAAATAATGGGAAAGTCCCACTTCCAATCAGAAATTGCAAAATTGAGTGCGAGCAATAAGATGTTGTCTATTATGAACCAGGAGCTGAAAATGAACTTGTAATCTATTATCTCTAATAGCGAAATCACTCAGGGAAACCGAATAATAAGTCTGTAGGCTTAGCTTTAGGGGACCAAGAATTTGTTACAAAAAGCATAATAAGACTTGCAGCGTAGCCAAGAATATGTAGATAAAATTAGAAACGGGACTATAGCAATTGAACTCTAAGGAATGATGTCACAATCCGAGCAATAGCGAGTTAGACTGACTGCTGAACTTGAAATCGCGAAGTCTAGACTCAAATACTTCTAGCAGGACTTTATAACTAGTCCGATTTAAAATATGATTGACGACAACTTTAGGAAGAGCTAGTAGAATAAAGCACTTAAACTTTAAAACTAAGGCCTCAGAAACAGGATTTCAGAGCTGACTAACAGGATTTTCAATATTTAAAAGTGGTTTGTGAGCCCTTCTGACAAGCTAGAAGAGGGACTTCTCAACTATTACTAATTGAACCAGAAACTCAAGCTGTGTTAAACTAGAAACGTCCTTCTTGAGAATTAAATTAAAGAGCGAACCAATATTGCTAATAGCTTCAAATCTAGATTACAGTCTTAGCTTCAAGCTGTCGCAAAATCTAATCTTGAGCTAGCTGCTCACATAAGTGCTCAAGCATCTCTCAAGGCTGACAGTGATTGCTATAAAGCGGCTTTGAATAGCTATTTATTTTCGAATAGAGCAGAGGCAAAGAGCATAAAGGAAGAGATTAAGCTTTCGATCCCTTCCATCAGCAGCGATCCGCGATAGAGCAGAGAGCAGAGAAGGAAGCAGCTCGGCTTTTCAAAGAAAATACATAAGAGGAAAAACACGAAGAAGTTAATTTGGAATAAGTATCAAAAATTACTTTAAAGGAATAAAAGTATTCAGGAAGGAAAACTCTTGCTGGAGACTGTCCTTTCCTTCCCACCTGAAAATTCCATAAACAATAGTTCCACAGTCATCCGCTAAGTTATCGATTAGCGACTTCTGATTTAGATCCAGCGACTCAAGCAATAGAATAAGCTGCATCATGTCTCTATAAACCATCTAAACTAGCAATTGCTCATAAGCAATATTAACAATCAGAACCTTGAGCAGGAACTAAAATGTCTAATGTTATCATATACTGACATTAATCAACAACTCCTCCAGGCTCGTTCACAGATTGTCTTAGTAAATCAAAATTTGACAGTCTGCAATGCTCATTATTAGGCCAAACTGTTATAAGTCAATAACGCCAATAAAAAGTAGAGCATGATACCATAAATTCCCAACAACCCACAGTTCGAGATGATTATGATTCAAGAGACGGCCGAAAATACCAGTAAGTAATTTTTGTAGATCTGCGATCAGATGGGGAAGGTGAAGGCTGAATGGTAAAGTAGATATAAGGAGCTGTAGTAGCGGTATAAGTGTTAAGTGAATTCGCTCTAAAGAAAGTTGTAAAGTTACTATTAGGGTCAAAATTACTAATTCCATAAAGTCCTTTAGTTTTACGACACTTAGATCTGCAACTTGGCCAAAGCTAACTGCGAACTCAAGAAAACCAATATCAGGCTGATTTAAGAGGCTAGGAGGAATTAAATGCACCAAAAGGCCTTCCAAAATCAATAAGAAATTCAGTAAAGACTTAATATCCAGGAACAGAACTAAAGACTCTTTCTCATTGACAAGCTGGCTCGACTCGAAAAGGAGCAGTCAGCCCAGCAGTAGGACTTTAGAAATCAAGTTCACGAATATGAATAAACAATTTAGAGACTAAAATAGAGTATTAAGGAGGTAAGTGAGGTGAGAGGCAACGAGCCGTGGCAGCGGGGTTTGGAATAGCTACTATAGGCGAAGAGGAAGTAGGTGGAGGAACTAAGGAAAGCGCTTGCCAATCAGGTTCGCGATAATTAAATGTGATGAATCAAAAATATTAAATGTAAATAATGTAGAAGAAGGAATTTTAATAATAATAAGAGAGACTCGTTAGGAGAAAGGGCAAAATCCGGCTGAAATGTATCTCCCGATCACCTAATTAGTTTGCAATAGTAATTCCTAATGATGTTCTTCTACCTCTTTAAATTCGATAGGAAAGTTTTGCGTCTTCCTTCGCTATTAATTATGATGTTCTTGGTAGCAGCAGACTAGACAAGCGCATCGACTTCTCAGTCCTAAAGCGAAGACATCCTACTTTAAAAAAAAAATCCTACACAGATCTAATATAAAGAAGTCCATATAATAAAAATTTGAAAAATTCACTAATCAATTTAATAAATTACCTGCAATAAACTTTTGTAGTCAGGGAGCAGCTCGATTACATCAGCAGAATCACGGATTTCCACAAGCCTTTTTAAGTTACAAATATTTAGCAGAATCTTTACTTTGCACATTCCATGTCATTCAACGTCAATACGAATCTATTTTAAATAAAAACGTTCCACTACTCGATTAACTTCCTGACTCTGTATTACGGGTAGGAATTGCCTTAATAGCTTGTCAAAATTCCTAATCCACTAACTTTTTAGAGTTTTTAAACTTGGCTGGATCTAGGGGCTGGTCTTTATCTAAATCATAAATCCCAGTCCAAGAATTTCAATGGAGTAATTAGAACCAATGATGGCTATGAGCTTATGGGGTAGTTTGAAATCAGTCTCATAAATCGGCCTCCTCCTTACAACATAAGCAGCTGGGAGTTCTGCGTGGTAACGGGATTCAAGCCCGAATTAAATTCGCTATATCGTTTAAACAAGCAAAGGGCATAAGACATTCAGTTAGGATTAAAATAAAAGCCTTCAATTCAAATAACTTAACTGTCTGGTATCTAAAAATTTCTTATTCCTAAAAATCCCATAAAAGTTTAAATCAGAGACATGAAAAGGTGATTATTTATTGATATTCAAAAGCCCAAAGCTTCCACAACTGCGTCCGTTAAGTCGCTTCTGAATTTTATTATTCCTGACTTCAGGTTACGATTAGGATGGACTGCGTTAGTAAGCAAAACCACTGCCAGGTCTTTATCTTTGTCCCCCCAAGCACTAGTACCTGTAAATCCTGTATGTCCGAATGAATTGGCTGAAAATTTAGTTCCACATGGCGGGTAGGTTTGAATGGGGACTGTATCCCATCCCAAGGCTCTTGAGTTCTCATAAGGCAGATTTTATTATTTTTTTGTGAACATTTGGACTGTCTAGGCTGAAAACTGTGGATTTTTTGAATTATAGGGAGTTCCGTTATTTAGCATAATTCTCATCATTTGCAATAGGTCTGAAGCTGTGCTGAATAGCCCTGCATGGCCTGCAACTCCTCCCATGGCAAAGGCGGTTTAGTCATGCACAAAGCCTTGAACGAGTCCCCGATCCAGAGTATACTCAGTTGCAGCAGTATAAGGCCTATCAGAAAGAGGTAAATTGTATTGGGTGTTTTTCATCGCCATACCTAAATTGACTTAGAGGGCGTATGCATCTAAAGACTTGTTATTTATTATTTAGACAATTCTTCCCATGAGTATCATTCCGAGATCTGAGTAAAGATACTTGGTTCCGATCGGGTAGGTCAGTTTGCAATTTATGATGTAATTAAGGACCTATTATTTGTTTTTGAGAATGGTCGGAGTGTCTGCAGCCAGGCCAGAGTTGTGCAGAAGAAGATTGCGAATAGTGGTGTTCCTTTTTAAATTGTTGTCGTACTAGGGAATGTATTTAGTAACTAAGTCATTGACCTTTATCCTCTTCTAGTCCACTAATCGCATAACGGACATCGTGGTCGCAGTTATTTTCGTTAAAGAGGCGATATCGAATTTAGTTTATTAGGTGATTGGCTATTCGTAAATTCCATTACCGTAGTAGATGTTACCAAAAGCTTGTTTTAGTAAAATTTCTTTAGAAGTTCCAACTGCCAGAACCGCCCCTGAAAATGTCCTATTGAAGATGGCTTCGTTCATTAGGTCAACCACGGGTTGCCAATTCACAGAGGCCACTGACTGCAATAAACAAAATATCATATCTAAATATTCAAAATCCATTGTTTTTGCAACTTAGCGCTTGTTGCATCCGTTTCTGTTACATTTTTATAATTCTAATGCAATTCATTAGTTTTTATTTCTAATGTGACAATTTCTTCACCTGTTCTTGCAAATTACTAGTTTTTCGCAATAATTTTGTTATGTCATTAAGATAGTCATTTCGGATAGGTTATTATTAGGCGAAATTTAACTTTTTGGAGGTGATATCGATAAGAGGCTTCTAAAGCGGATCACTTATTCTTGTTAAATTGGAGCGCTCAGTCAATTTGGCACTTTATTTCAGTTCTGAAATCTCCTCCTACTTAGATTAAATCTGGAGATTCATATATTTGAAAAGGAAAGGCAGATCATGAGGACCAGGCATGGCTACTTTAATCTCCTAAAGCACTTGCAGTTTCTACTTTTCGAGCTAGCTCACTTTGGAGACCAATCGTTTATTCTAATTTTCGAGTATTTACTGATCCTAGAGCTGATTTATCAAAACTGACTCTATCTGGCTCATAAAATCAAAGAAAATGTTGCTTAGACTCTATAGCTCCTCCAGTTTTTTTACTTATGGCGCACTCTCAACCAGCAATTTGGAGGCAGAGTCCTAAATGAGTCCAAGGTCCGTCTTTGAAAGATAACTTAGTTGTTCTGTTTGAATCATACTCCACATAGTCATTATCCCAAGTTTATTCATCTATTAGCTATCTCCTAAGCAAATTCCGAGCAAATTGAACTTGCTGAGATCTAAATATTTTTTTGAGGATCGGCTTACTTGATGGCAAACCCAGTTCAAACAGGCACTGCAATCTATGATCCTCGAGTCCTTTGATATTTATTGGAAATGTCTTAGCTAAACAGGCTCTCCTGACAGCCATAACCCCACAACTTCTTTAATCATAAAAAGCCGTTGAATATTAATTCACATAATGGCCTACATGCGTTCCTTCCAGTCAGCATTTCTAATAACGATATAAAACCACAAAATGGTGCTGACTTGACCAATTATCCAACCTTCCCAGATCCCGCTGAGATTTCTATCTAAATAAAAGCCAAGTATGATTGAAGAGCTAAGACCTACTCCGAATAAGAAATATAAGTACGCCTTTAATACATAGGAATGGAGATCTAGCGACTTTATTATTGAAGCCAGAGACATTTGCAGTGCGTCCAGAATTATCACTACAAAAATCTTCGGCCGAAGTTAAAGGAGGTGAGTTATAACGCTGTCCTGTTTGGTAAAAAAGTGCAGCCATTAATTCTAATAGTTTATAAGCTAAACACAAATGATAACTCCTATGCTGAATGCTAGTAGGACTCCTATTAGGGCCTTCCTTCTAGCGGAAGCCAGTCTTTGCTTTGAGAGACTCTGAGAAATAACGTTGATAATGCAGTGGCTAATCCCGATATAACAGAGAAAAATAGCAAGGAGTGTATTCGAAATAGCAATTTGCGCAGCCATCATAATCGGATCATTGAGATAAGCTGCTTCAACGCACAGGATTTGGAAAGCTAGCGTTTAGATGTAGCTAGTTATTCCTGTGGACATTACTATTTTCAGATAATCAGGCAGATTATGAACTGCGTCAGAAGTCCACTCAATCCAGCTATGTTACACAGGCATGTCGTATATTATGTATAGATATAGCATTAGACAGTTTATCGCATCGCAAAGATTTTTTGTCCATGCTGCACCAATCAGTCCATAACCTGGTATAAGATACAATCCAATGTAGAAGTGAATGACCCCAGTAATCGCCTGAATAATCACCGGAATATAAACTACAGACTGCGCCTGTAAAAAATTTTTAGTGGTGTCATAGAAGGCGTAGAGGTAAAATGATGGTACGAGTCCCCACACGTAGGTTGTGGCCTGCTGGATCATTTCCTCATTGTACTTCAACGCAAGAAGAATTTTATCAGAAAGATAAAGAATTGGAGTGAGAATTATGCAGATAATAAAGTTGATGGCGAGTCCTCTCTGATACATCAATCCAACTACTCGGTAGTTTTGTTTGCTGAATGCTCGGATTGACTATGCTCCCATCCCCATGTTCGTTGATTCAATCACGAAGTATCCTATCATGTTGCCCAATATCGCTCCCAAGCCCACCGCTGAAAGCATCACAGGGCTTTAGTAGTTATTGCCTACAAGATATATGTTTATCAATGTACCTATGATATTTAGCTCGAAGCTTATCATTGTGGGAAGTGCTGCATATAGAACTTTCAATGCTGTGATAAGGAGTTGGGCCATAAAGCTTTCTTCCTCCTGCTCATCGCTGAAAAGGGGCTGCTCAAGGCGAGAGAGGGGAAGGGTGGATATTATAACAGCGTTGTTCCTGTTCTAAGAGCGGTCATCAAGGGATTGAGTGAGGCCAATATAGCTCTGCCTAACCGATTAAACCAAATTCATAAATCACGGTTTATGGCCAAATACTTGTTAGTAGGTCATGGGGTGACCCATCTTCTAATAGGCCTTGAAAGATACATACTTGTTGGGATCGAACCCTTGAGGCCTTTCTCTCACTACTCTATTCAACCGCCTGGACTCGTCTATCTGCCGAAGCTAGTAATAATTGATACGATTTCTTGCTTTTCGGAGTCCTGGATCTAGACCATGCGGCTGGTGGTAACGATTGGAGGAATGCTGTTGAGAGGGTTTTGAGGGGGGATATTGTTGTATTGTCCACTGTAATGAGAACTTGTAATTTGTTTACTTCATCGATATATATTTATTGTTTATATTTATTTGAGATCATAAAGCATATATAATACCGTTTTTTAGGAAAATCAGATCGCTACTCGCTCTTCCTATCAACTCCCCTCCTCCATACACTTTCTAAGGCCTCGACAGTTCCACCCTCTTCCCCTAAAAGTTTATCCAGGTCCCGCAATCTGCTTCCCCAATCGTAAAATTCCCATATACTTCAAAAGGGAGATGTAGAGATAGGTAAGCTAGCTATTTTTTAGAACTGTTTTTAAGCTAATCTAGCCCGTATATAAAGCAGTTTTGTTTGGAAAAAATTAACATTTTTTATTTTAAGCACCTAATTTACCCAGGCATCAAAATAATGGCTCTCGACTTTTAATCAAAGTCGATTGGGAGAACTCTCGCTTATGCGTTTTCTTTGCGAGTCAGCAAAATAACTTATTATATTAGATGCATCTTATCATATTTTTAATTAATTTTTTTAGAATTAAGTAGCTTACTCTCAGAATTTACTATCTAAACATAGGAGTTCGAGAGGATATAGACTCTGGATCCTTTTGCTTAAAAGTCAATAATGTTTCTGCTGGACCTAATAATGGTTGTATGAGTTAAATCGTGAGAAATGTAATGCAACTATTTATGTAAGTGTTCGGGTTTAGCCAAAAGCCCCTCCATAAACCTTATGATTTTAGAGTAATTATTCTAACTAACGACGGTCTTAATTTTGCTATAAGGAGCTTGTCCAGAAAATATGCTGTGAAAAGCGCCTTGCTTCACATAAATTATCGTTTAATTAAAGTCTATCAAACAAGAAACTCCAGAACTCAGTGATAGTCGACTTTAAATTTCGCCTGCTATTTATTTCTAAAAACACCTATCTATCGTTGATTTTAACTGGATGGCTGCCTAGTTTCCGTCGAAAACCACAGCAAAATTAGTAAGAGTTTTGAAGTGGACCTAATTATGCTAGTTGCTAATTTTAGCGTCTTCCAATTATATTGTCAAAAGGTTATGATCTGGCGTGTTAATTTCGATAAGAGGTTTTAATTTAGTCATTTTTACCAATAAAATAATGTCCTTCTGTAGAATCCTTTGATAACCTTTGCTGGGGTCAATTAGCTATCCAGTAGCGGCGAACAACACACCCAAATCCTTTTACAATTGCTTTATATAATCCCCCAAACAAATTTTGCGAGTCATTTAAGTGGAAATAATTTCCCTATCTGAGTGAAGCAAGGAAGCAATTTCATAAGCTGAAGCTGTTTCGAAGCTCTTGTTTGTTCTATTCTAATAGATTAACCTCGAGAGCCATAGAGCTAGTAATTAAGGCTAACTTACTCTTATCACTAATTATTAGCCTTTATAACGAAAGGCTAACACCTAGAACTAAGGACGGATTATTTAAAGCTGATGATCAATCTTTAATACTAGCTCATTCCGGCCATCCATGAAAATTACCTAGCTTTTACCGAGTTAGTCTGAAACTAATCTAGCCAGCATTTTCCTGCCTTTACCCACTACTTCCGAACAAAAAACTTTATCATGGATAGAGGCATACTTTGGAATTTGGGCTGATTTAAAAAGCCCTGAGATTCTGCTTATTGTGTTGGTGACGTTTTTGAGAATATAATCCATTCTAATTTAAATTTGAATTCAATAATGCTAAATCAATTAGAATTCCTTGTTGAAGATCATCAGTTCACGATTATTTATCTCCATGGACTCGGATAGAAATTAGAGGTCTCACTAAACCTCATGAAATAGTTCCAATAGAAATAGCTTAAATTCTGCAAAGTTGTTATCCCAATCGCTCCTATAAGATTCACAACTGTTTTGGATGGATAGGCTATTAGCTGGTATGATGTCAAATAGAGGTCATAAAAAAGTTTTGATCTACCAGTAAATTAGCACTTCGGACTTACCGAATTTAGTGAATCTAAGGAGAGAATTTTACAAATAATAAAATCTTAAGGCTAGATTCTAAAGGACAAAGGAGCATTTTCAAGGATAATATTAATGGGCTTCTCGCAAGGAGTGGCTCTTGCCTTTTAAACTGCTCTAGCCCTTAATTAAGTTTTATGCGGTGTAATTGGGATATCTGGATTCATTTTTCCAACAACTGAACTAGGTGAAATTAAAAGCAAGGTGCGATTATTTTACGGCACTAAGGATAAAGTCAGACCTTGGTAGTAAGTAAGAAAAGTTTATTAAGGAAAATTGAAATAGGAATAATTAATTAAAGTGAAAGGAATAGGTCATGACATTAAAAAGTTATTGCCAATCGCTATAAGCTTTATAACAATGAATTGGTTATTAATTTGAATTTAATGGAAAAATAAGGATTTTAAAGCAATTCTGATTAAGAGCGGTAGATCAATCGAAGACCCCCTTAGACTTAATTAGCTGTAATTTCGCCAGGAAAAATTAATGTTAATAAGCCCCGCAGACAGCGATTAAAACCTTCCAATTTTACATTTCTATTAAAGGAGGATTTTTAGGAAAAAGTGCTTGAATCTAAAATCAAAAGCAAAAAAATATTATAGCCTTAATAAAAGTAGTAGAAGAAGTATAATAAACCAGTAAAAATGCTAACTTTCTTTGATTAACGGCTAAACTAACTGTTTTAATCCTATGATAAGTAGCAGGAATGCTATGAATCGGTACCCATCAGTTCTTTGCTATAAATCTAGCGACTTACAAAGAAGCCCGACTTCAAATAGAGTAAGCAGATGGGAACAGACATATCATTTGATCAAAATTTCTAATCTGGCAATTTGCTAAAAGTTTTTAAAATAAATAAAAACTAGTTCGATATCTTCATGAGAGTGGATTCAAATAGCAGAGGCCACTCTAATTGGTTTTACTTCAGAGTTTTTGGTTTAAGGAAGGGGATGAGAGTTAGGTTCAATATCTGTAATTTCCTTAAAGCTAATTTGCTGTTTAGAAGGGTACGCTCCTCATCAGGGACTAAAGCCGGCCGTTCGAAAAGATAAGTTGGAATGGAGCCAAGGTGCAGATATCACTTAGTGCAAATATGGCCTCTACAAAAGGCTCAAGAATAAAAATTACTATAAACTAAGCTTTGTTTTTAAAAGCACTGAAGATTCTTGCTATTAATTTGCAGCCTATCCGCCCTACACATATTCGGACCTTACTCTCGAAATTAATAGCCTGAAAAAGTATAAATTTGTGGTACAATCTGAGTTGGCCGAATCGTTAGGTAATATTTCGATCCCTTTAATAACTATTGGGAAGAGTATAAAGCCGAGCTGGGTTGTATTGGTTATAGCTCGACAGCATCCTGGTTAAACGATGGGTTCATTTGTGCTTTCAGGATTTTTAAAATAAGTGATAGAGCAGAATAAATAATCAATACTCTTTAAGATAATCCCAATGGTGAACCCTGACGGCGTCATAATGGGAAACTTTAGGAATAGCTTCGCTGGGACTGACATTAACCGCACTTTTGACTGCCAAAGGAAACTTGTGTACCCCTAAAGCTAAGCTGTGTCAAGATTGGCAAAAAGTTTAAAGAGTCAATATGGAGAGAGATTCCTTGCCTTTTTGGATTTTCATGGGCATTCTATAAGAAAAAATGCATTCACCTTTGGACCACCACATAAAGATAAGTTAAAGCAAGAACTAAGCACTGTTTTCAATAAGTCATTGTCCAATAAAACCTGCTTTTTTAGATACAGCTCTTGTAATTTCAACTTGGCTTCATCAAAAAGAGCTACAGCGCGGGCATTTATGTTCCACAAATTAAAAGTTCCATTTACATACACTCTATAAACCTCTTTCGGACTTTGGTCTAAAGGATTGCTATCAATAAGAGATTTTAGATAGATAGGAAGAATGGCAGCACAGAGCCTATTTTAGTTGATAAAATAATTGAGTTTTCCATCTAAACAATAATTGATATTTGTGACTAACAACGAAAAGAGCGAATCCGACGAATACAATAGTTCAGGAGGGGATTCCTAAAGTTCGTGCTAGGATATATCCTAAATATAATAATTGTTGGAGTACATAGAAATAAACAAAAAAAACTTCAATGTCACAAGAAAACGATAAGTTCGTTCGTATCCGTTAGATTAATAAATAAAAACTATTTAATTCCCATCAATCCGGCGTAAGGATTAAACTAACCTCGGGGAAATCATCATCAAACGACCTCAATTCTTCAAAGATCGTATTTATAACAACTAATTCGCCATCCACTCCTAGCGCAAAAAATACTCAAAAAAGAAGATTACAAGATCTATAGAAATAGACAAAAATAAACTTCTTAGATATGTCCCGATAATAAGGAGAAGCCATAGAAGTCCCCCTCGCGCAAAATAAATATAGGACTTTTTGATAGAAGTCTAAAAAAGCCCTTAAAGTGTTTTTTAGGTACCATTCAGTTTACCGATTAGAAAAGAGCTACCTTGGTGAATGAGTTAATCGAACATAAATTATTACATTTTTTATTCATATTTTAAATATTTTGAATTCAAAAGGACTCCCTGTTTTCTAATTATCCAACATTTCTGCTGCTGAAATAATTTATATTCTTGGGTATTGCAAATTTACGGCATTAATAATAAAATAAAATACCAAAAATTATTATCCAACCCATTATTACATTAATGTTTAACGGGCATTTGCAGGGGTTGGGGTTGGGGTTGGGGTTGGGGTTGGGGTTGGGGTTGGGGTAGGGGATGGGGTTGGGGTTGGGGTCGGGGCAGGGGCTGGGGTCGGGGATGCGGTTGGGGTCGGGGTTGGGGTTGGGGGCGGGGTGGGGGCCGGGGACGCGGGCGCGGTATCGC
>QQSS02061100.1:0-17889 GCA_003687565.2 Craspedacusta sowerbii
CTATCTATCTATCTATCTATCTGTCTATCTATCTATCTATCTATCTATCTATCTATCTATCTATCTATCTACCTATCGATCTGAGGAAAAAGTTCAAGCTATCGGATTACCAAAATTATTCATTTTATGCAAGCCAAACATAACAAAATCTCTATTTACAAACTCCGTTTCCAAACGGAAAAAGAAACTTTGGCTTCACCTTTACTGCAGAAAAAGGATGCTGAACGCCATGCAGAGGCAGCAGGCAGCTACCCAAGGGCTCTTCCTTTCACCTAACGGAAGGGAAACTACGGATTACAAAACAAAATGGCGTCACCTCCGTCCAATTCGATACATCAATTTCACACACAAAACTGGAAAAATGATTTACGAAAATCATCGCGAGAACGAACGATGATCAGGACTGGCATTAATATGTCAATTCATAGTCATATCTACTGACAAATCGTGCGCACAGCGTCCTTTTTCGCCTTAATAGCGTGAAACGACTCTTAAACAATGCGTTTCCTAGCTTGCGCAGTGCAAATGAACCAATATCCAGCATGAACGCTGCTGGTCACAAACTTCAGATCGTATCATCTATAAGGGACATCAATGCACCAAGGAGATAAAAGGCCATACGATCGAATTCAGATAATTTGGACCACCGTAAAACCGATGTAAAAAAAGATCAGGGACATCTGGCAGGAACTGCAGTTGCGCATGCGCACCCCAGGAACATGCTTTTATCGAAGGTCATGAAGTGCGGAAAGTGCATGACCAGAACAACACCAGTGGAGAAGAACATGCTCACTTGTGTTCTAACCTACAACAGAGCATTTCAGTAGCCACCACCGGGCCATTGGTCCCACCGCGTCTCCGATTTTCGAGGAATAGAGTGCCAGGCATATAATTACCGTATCAATAATAAATTATATCCCTTGATCAAATCGAAAATTTGGTCTGGTTTGTGCATGCATGTCTGCCTTGTTAGTACCACAGTATGACCGCAACATATTTTATTGCACAATTTACGTGCACAAATACTGTACATCATCATAAGAAGTGCCTTCTTATTACATAGGACATATTCGCGTGATCAGACCCGCGGGGTAATAGTACGAACAAGATCGCGAAAACGTCTCACTGTGGAGCGAGTAACCGGAATGGTCATTTCAATTCCTAGACTCATGCACAAACGATCACTCTCCCAGGAAGGAAACAACCATCGAGTGGGTTTTAGCCCATGTAAGCCTCAGACACTACGCGGGACTTCTCTTTCCAGACCAAGAGACATCCCCTTGATGCGAATGCATCACTAAACATACACAAAATACATTGGTCTGCATCTCTAACGGTAATCTCTCTCTCGCTCTCCTTCTCAACCTCTCTTCTCGACAGCGGACTTCTCAAATAAATGCACGATTAAATATTTTCACTAAGTGAGACCACAAAAAAAAAACAGATGGCGTTCACTTCTGATTATAATCTATAAAAACATGCATCAAGAGTTACTTCACAAATCAAAACTATCACCGCTTCTATATTTTTTTAAAAAGTAGCTATTCTTCTAAATATCATATTAAGGTAATCCAGAAATATTAAAATTAACGTTAAAGCTAAGTCGAATTGCCATGAACACATGATGGAAAGCCAATCTAGTAAGACTTACATCTTCTTAACCTGTTTTAGTTACGTTTCACAAACAGCAGTTGCACATACCTATTCTCGCACATTTCCAAAATAATCCAGAAAATCTAAACGGATGAAAAAGCTCATGAATCACTATAAGTCAGTAATTCATTTACAAACATTAAGTTCAATCACAAAAAAATTGAAATAAGATGGTTCAAGTTACGAATGTCACCCACCCTACTTACGACAGAGGATCTAATTTAGTGGCGGCCAGCGTGAAACTCTAAACTATCATGTTAATAAGTGCTGTGGCGCATGCTTGACCAAATCATGCTAAAGATAGCTGAACTCAACTGACATTGCAGTAGTAGAGCATTCACTAACACTCTGGAAAACTATAATTGAGTATGTAGTGCTAGCTTTGATAAGCGTCCCTGACTTAAAGGTTTATTCTTGTCTTACATAAAATAACACAATTGACTTAAAACACTTACAAAATTTTGCAAACATTCATATGACAGTTTTGAGCACAACCTTTCATACTTACCCCTCTTTGTTCCTATCAAGAATACTTGGAATAACCGCATGAACATATGTACATGTACATATTAATAGCAAAACAACTGTAAGAAGGCTTTGGAAGTTGAAGATAGCACTCTACAAACAAATAAATGCAAGTTACCAATATAAATAACAGAAGCAGATAACAGAAGAACGCACAAAATATGCTACTATAAATTCAAGAGCACACACCTTCATTAGCAACCAAATTCAATTTGAATTCGAACAAAGGAAATTAGCTCCTGAATCTTAAAACATATGAACGATGGTCTGAAAAAGACAAGCAGAATTTTAAATCTAACTATAACATACCATCCTGACCAGGCAATTTTCAACTGCGCTCCAGAGCAGAAGTCTACATGTATCTTACAATAATGCTAAACCCAAGTACAAAAAGATTAATACAACGCATCTTCCTTTTTCTCGCAACCTCAAACAATTGAAAAAGGAGTCTCATAAATGATGCTTAGAAAGCAGGATTACGACAAACTTCTTAATATGATATATTTATTCAGGCTATAAGCTTTCCTCGAAAAAAAAGATCAAAGATCTTCGATTCAAAGATCTTTGATTCGGATGCACTTAATTGGTGTGCATTATTTCAATATTAAAATCTAGCTATAATTCAGGCAGAGAATGTGAAACATGGAGCAAAAGAATATGCAAAAATAAAGAAATGCACATGGCTCTCTGACATAGCAAATCAGAACAAAGAACTTGCATTAAATGGTGTAGTCAAGCACGTGTTCTACATTCTGTTCAGTCCTGCCGTTCCTGTATGGATAAGGAAAAATCTTGGCTAGGTAGGATATTGGCGAGGAAATTTCTACAAGTTTTTCAAACTTGAGGTCCTTTTCTGGATGGAAAATGACACTATCACACATCACATGCATTTCAAAAGAATTTAAACGCCTACTAATGGAGCACAGAAAAAAAAATATAAAAATAACACCCTAGATTCAAAGGCAACTTGAACTCAGTATCAATAATTTCTAAATAAGCTAAATCGCAAGCTAAACATAGGCCACATCATCTTTCCAACCAAACTTACAAAGACAATGACTATCTAATGTACAACTTGCTCTAACACGGACTTACACAGACTTGAAGGTGCAATCGTTTGCAATCAACCGTGCTTCGGATTGCCACGAGACTTTCCGGCAATTTAGTACCTCTAGTGGCAATCCATACTGATCTCTAATACTATTTCTTATGCTAATACTTGAAAATCAGTGGCTGGCCTGTTTGTAGATGTTTAGGAGCCCATAAAAAATCAGTGTGCGAGAGCTGCTAGTCATTTTTTGAGCGAATTGTTTGCATACATCCCCCTATTTAATAAGATCTTTTGTCTGGGCTTAAATTCTTGATAAAACATTTCATTGAGATCAAGGTGTAGTTCCTCATAAAAACGGTTGTTGTCAATATTTGCAAGCACTCCTTGTCATAGCTCCTTTTATTTTTTATAACTGTTTCTCGCTTTTATCATTCGAGATTATTAAAATCGTGGGATACTTCTCTAAGGTTGAAAGGACAAGCTTCCATCAGTTCCGGACGGTCAGTTCCGAAATTTACTAGCCACTATCGAGACCATGATAAACTCCATAAACCCTCAGAGTAATCATGTAACAATATTAACAAGAGAGGCTAGGGGCAATAGGTTATGGGACTAAGATATATCAAATACGCATGGAGAGTCTTTGAAAGAGTCAACGGAAGGTCTCGGTTTGCATAAGCTCATTTCAGGTCCTACTCATTTCACATGTCGCAGCAAATAATGCATCGACTTAATATTTACATCTCAGCCTAACTTATTTGTCAAATCTGGCATGAATCCATCCTTAGATAGTGCTTGCCATCATGAGATCATTTGTGGGAAATTAAACATAAATGCTCAATGTGCGCCAAGCTATACTCGCATAGTATGGAACTATGGCCGTCAGATCAAGATAAAATGAACACCATGAACTGAGCGAAGGAATAGGATTTAAATTATTTTCAGATAGGCTACCAGGCTAGTTTTTTAAAAATAAGCTGCTTTTAATATTGCTTCGAACTTCAACTCAAATAGAAGAGATAATTGTTAAAACAAGGGATCCTCCTTGGTTAAATAAGCCGTTAACAAAGGAACTAAATGAGCTTGAAAGTTACATAAGAATGTCCGTAGACACGGTTATAAGGCAGAGGACACCTGTATTCTGAATAAAATGAAAGAAGACCTATGCAACCAAGTACGCAATCGTAAGGCCTGTTATGAGGCCAAAATGGGCAAAAACCTAGCAAACGAGCTCAGAAGCTCTCCTTAATATTGGTCCACTATTAAAATGGTCATGAACACAGATATTACATGATACAGCTGAAAAAGCGGAGGTGTTCAGCAAATCCTTTGCGGATCAGTGCACGCCTATCTCAACTACCGAAATTCTTTCTGATATGAATTTTCTTACGGGTGCATCACTGTAGGACCTAAAATTTGCCCTCATAGAACATAGTTAAAACTGTTCGATATCTAAACCCCAACATTGCTCACGGCTGTGAGGACGTGTCAGTTAAAATAGTTGAGTATTTCTACGCCCCCGTGTATTCTCTTTACAAATTGCCTTCGAGCATGGGTCTATCCCTCCTCATGGAAGCATGCTAATGTAGTTCCTATCCACAAGGAGGACTTGAAGATCCTTGAAAACTTGGAAAGACTTGAAAAACCAATTACATGCCAGTTTCTCTGTCCGTTGTCTTTGGCCAAATATTTGAAAAACTTATTTGTGACGCTTTATATAAACATTTAAGTGGTCACAACGAGCGCTCTGGAATTTGTGGTCCGATTCTAGACTTGATATCCAGCTATCTCTCTGGACGATTCGAGAGAGCTATTCTGAAAGGTGCCAGGTCTTCCTAGAGGCCTGTTCTGGCTAGTGTTGCCCAAGGTCCCATATTCGGAACGTTACTATTCCTAGTATATATATAGATGACTTAATCGCATACTTCAGAAGTGAGGGGCGATTCTGTGCGGGTAATGTGTCTCTGTTTTCCATGTTGCATAACAGAAAGACCTCGTACGACAACCTTACGCAGGATCTATCCTTGGCTACTATTTAATAACTCCATAGAGATGCAAGTGGAGGAAGTTAAGCAACTATGGTAAATAATAGATAGAGATTTATCATGTACTTGCCACATTAACAAATTAACCACTAAAGTTATGAAAGGGTTACTGCGTAGCCTTCGAAATAATGCCTTAGAGATAGCCTGATAACAGTTTATAGGTCGTTTATAAGACCAGTCCTTGAGTATGGCGATGTAGTCTATCAATCTCCATTTGGAACTTTGTCACTTACTAAATTAGAATCCACTCGATACCAAGACGCCATAGCTATATCTGGTGCCTGGAAAGTTACGTCAGCTGCAAAACTTTACGAAGACTCCGGATGGGAAACGCTAGCAGTTAGAGGCTGTTACATGCGTCTACTTTAATTCAGGAAAGTCATACTCTCATACTGCATACTTGCTCTCTTCGATCCTAACTAGATGCATGAGATACAGACTCAGGAGTCCCTATGACTGCTGTGCCCTAAAATTTCAATACTGCGTTCTTCCCGGGGGTAATCGCTGAATAACTTACACACGTCGCTTCTTCTGAAAGCTAGACAAGCTTCAAAAACTCATTTACCCGAATAGTACGTCCTTCAAAAGAATCTACGTTTAATATCCATAGGCTTTCAATAACTAACTTGACTAAGGCTTGGGCTTAATACCCTCCGTGCACATAAACATCTGCATGATTTTGCAGATATCAAATACCCCAATTGCTTAATTTCGTGCGATTGTATTGGGAATACGACTCATTTCCTGCTCGATTGTAGTGCTTGTGCCACACAACGTACCACCCTACTTGATACTTTTTCTAGCCTAGAAGGGCTTTCGGTATCTGATGTTTGTGTTGATGCACTATGCAAAATTTTGATATATCGCCATCGTGAGCGCGATGGAGATGTTAACGGAAGCGTTCTTCTTGCAACAATCAAGTTCATCGTTCATCAAATGTGGTTTCGTGTTAGTAATCGGTCTGTGTAATTCTTTGTTTGGTTTTTACTATTGTTTTAATCAATGCGTGTCCTGTGTGGATGTCCAATTTGTTTAACTCTGTTCTCCTAATGTGGTTTTGTTTAACTCTTTTTTGCCATGGTTATTTTTGTTATGTGCGATGTATTGTAGCATTATTTTGGTTTTATCGCGAATGTTTTAAATCATGATACTCATAAAAAATGACCAGCTTCTGCTTTCGGTTCATGTTGTTCCAATCATGCCTTTAGTGGTGAATTCCTCAAGACCTTTCGAACGACGGTTGCAAACCTCATCAGGATGCCAGTAAGAACTGGACTTTGGCCAACTCAAATGTTTTCTGTTTGGGCCAGGTTTTTGCCAAAGTTCAGAAAGTCGTAGCTTTCTTGTAAACCCATAAACATCAGCTTCAATTCACTCTTTATTGCAGGTTTTTTGGTCAGGGCAGAAGGAAATTGCAAGCCCGAGTAGTGAAATTTCGTCAGCTGATAACTGTCTGTGTGATTCATGTATAGAGGCTGCTTTGAATACTGGTGTTGTTTTTTGGGACTCTGCCAAATGGCTGGAAAGTTGGGATATGCTGGTCTATGTCTTTGGACATGAAGCGGTTTCGAAGATTGGTGCAAGTTGTTTTCGAATTTTGCTGGGTATGTTTGTATGATTTCTTCTCAATTTTCCAACAATCAAATTCAAAAAGAGCAGAAGTAACATATATATTTACGGAAATTGTCAAGAGAACACGGGCGTTTGGAAAACGCTGGATTTTTCAGATTCTGAAGCAACCGAGCAGTTAATTACGCATTCGTATTTTCAAAGATCAATACCAAAGACTTGTTCACTTGCATGCGCTATAGCATATTACCCATAATCCGTAGGGCAGAATGTGTTGCAAAGATTTTTGAATGCTGCAATGTTGGAAATGTATCTACTCTTTGCGAGCGCTAGCTGAAAATTTGATGAAGAATGCTCCCTAAAGGTGTTAAGTTAAGGCTATCGTAGAATTTAACTATTTTGCCGATATACTGGTGGTAACCAAATAATGCTGTCCATTGTGATATACCTGTGTATTCACAAGATATTAAGAAAGTAAACAAGCGATTCAAAAGCGAGAATACGCAAGATGTTCAGGTACCAACAAGTGAGTTAAAATTGTTGATGGGCTCTCTCGATCAACTTCGTTGCTGTGCCTATTGTGTGGTCCCACATTTCTCAGCCTGCTGTATTGAAACGCTTCTCATCCGTAGCAAGGTTCATCTCTAGAAGCCAGCAGTTTCGAAGGAGCTGGCTGGGTTAAAGTACGTTCGGATAGAAGTTTTTCAAGTTTTATTGCTTTACTCTAGTTGATGCAGAAATTATAAAAGGTACGTAAAACGTTGCATTGAAAAACATATGTTACGAAGTGGCCGTGGTTCTACGGGTAATTGGTCGGTTTGTAGATTTAAAGCAAGGTCATAATGTAAAGCCAGTGCTTCCATGTAAGTAAAAGAGCAGTGCTGTGCGATTATGTCAGCTGTGGAATCAATATCTTTAGGAAATTAAGTAGTTATGTCTTTGGAATCACACTCTTTTCCAAGCAATTGCACCGAATTTTTTATGACTTTCGATAGCTGCATAGTCCTTGTTCAAACTACAAAGCCGTCCAAACTACAAAGTTCGTTGAAACACTTCTTTTTGCAGTCTGACTCAAAGGCAAACGGGCGGCTGGAAGACTTTCTGAACCTGGATTAAGTTCTACAGTTGGATGCATTAAAACGCAAAGAATAGCTAATCCAAAAACTTTTGACCAAAAAAGTTATAGGAAAAGGAAAAGTAGAAACGCGACAATCTAACATGTAAAAAGCAGGTTGACCAAGATGACTACTGCAGAACAAGCCAACTTTTAGACGATAAAAGCCAATGTCAAGCATTTTTCTTTGCGACACTTCTTTGACTGGTTAAGTAAGAGCAGTCGCCACCTCGAATTGAATACAATAGAGAAAGTCAAACTAGATGCTCAGGTCAAAATGTGCAGATCTGTTCAACACCAGTTGTGTCTTCGCTAGGGACGCGTCTGCATACTGCAAATACCACTAAAACTCTCCTCAAAAGAACTACCAAAAACTCTCTTCTGCAGGCCGCAGCTTACAAATGCACGAAGTGCAAGCCTGCTTTCACAGAACTTGAATGAGACTACAAATACAGCAAGTGATTGGAAGTCTGCATTTGGCATCTTTTGCAAAGAAGTTGGACCCCCTTCTTCCATCTCCAAAGGACTATAGCGAGGTTGCAGAGATTACGATCAACATGGACGTTTGATGCCGGACATGGAGTAGGCACATCTCATTTTTTTCCACGCTGGCATTTACATCAAGCATCCGTCAATAATGCCAGCCAACTAGGAAATGTCGGCCAACTAGGAGAGCTTCCACGCGGCGGCCGGTGGGCAAGCAGGGTATGTGAAATATTTTTGTGGCTACCCTGTTTTGCGAATCTCCTACGAAAACCTAACCAGCAAAGTACGACTTCGTCGTCCGCTGGGAAGGTCTTCAAGAAGAGTGTCTCCTGGTAACAGGGGACACTGCGATGTCAGCTTCACGATCGTTGGAGCATCGACCAGTCGTCCGAGCCTCCCTTTGAGGGCACGTATCGAGCTCTTTAGCTCCTTGAGAGGCTCAAACAACATCCGACGACTGGCCTCATTTGCTGTCACCGGCGATCGATGGACTGCGCATCGGGGGAAACTTCTGGCTTTTCACCATCATCATCATCATCCGTCAATATTGCATCAGACGCGCTTGTTCAAAATTTCAGCCACATGGTTCAAAACATGCGATGAACATTCTACATCATGTACATCAAACACGATCGTGCACATGATGAGAATGAATTAGCACGTTAGTTAGTAACAAATGTCACTGTTATCCCCAGAAAAACAAATTATTTTAACATCTCATTCCGTATCCAATTTTTATACGTCTAAGCTCGGTTCGGACGTTCACCAATTTAAATAAGCAAATTTTGTGCGCAGAGCCACATTACCAGTCATCACGAACTTCCTTTCTTTACAAGTTGCATAGTTATATTCACGAATGGTATAATCGGCAAAGTGCCTTGTAATCCCTGACATGGCATAGTGCTGAGAATGTTTTTGCCACGAGTGAATAGTTGCGATTTAGAAATTTGGCACTAACGTTACATTTAACAATATCAAAGAAATTAAGGTGGGTCTAACGTTAACAGTCTTACAATAGTCATTAACGCTACGAGTAACCTTTGTTCCTGTTTGCTTCCATCAGAAGCGCATGCATGGGTGTTTAAAATATCTGGGACCGCATTCATCCCCTTTCGTCAGCTTCTATGCTTGGAAGAGCATACGTCTTGCTTATTAAAAATTCAGGAAACCGTTTTTTTTTTTTCAAATAAGAGTGATGGTGAATTTATCTTCGTCAGTGTGAAATTTAGAAGATTAACTGTCAATTATATCGTGTGAGTCTCAAGCAAACAAGTTTTGTAAGACAACGTACAATAGATTTTAAAATTAAATAAGAGGCCCGGGCTTATCTAAGCGCCAAAAAAATAAATAAATAAATAAAAAATGAAGAAATAAAAAATATCATGTTAGCAATGAGTTTAGGCAGGTATTCAAACCGTCCCGTCCAAAGCCGCTCTACTTATTCAGTTATTTGGCGTCTCTGAAGGGAAGTTTTGCTCGGGCTGAACTACAGACTTTCTTGGTGATCAAGAGAAAACTTTAGACGTTTTTTCCACTTTCACTGTGTATCCAATATCAGACCTGACCCTGTGAATTCTGCCCACGAACTCCGTATTGCTGCTTGCACAATAGCAGAGCTTTCCAGAATCTTATTTCAAAACATGCATATTGCTATTTCGGTACGTATATGGAGAAAGGCATTACTAGCGTCAGCTTTCTATGCAGCAGGGAAGTTCATTGTTTGACAGACTGCTAATGAATAATTTTCAATTCAATAAATGATTAAAAAATTTCTTCATGTATGTTATTTCAATTGTTGATATTATTTCATTATATTTTATATTATATAATTAATTGTAATTTCATGGATGTAACTTTTATCAAATATATTTGCGATGTGAGCAGGATTGTGCGGCATTCCTTGCTCGTGGCTCTCAAGATAGCCTTTACGTCAGAGATGTGAGTCGAAAGAATTCTCTACACGGTCTATCTGACATTAATTCACTTACTAGCTACTGCTTGAGTTCACTCTCGGAGAAATTCCAAAGTCGATTCATGGAGAAATGTTAAACTCTAAATTCTTTAATCAAGATTTTAGAAAAAGCAAAACATTTTGGGAATCGCGCAGGAACCCAAGCCTACAAACCAGAGATGACTAATCTAAGCCAGCCAAATTAAGGGGTAATCTCTAAGCTGTCTGGTAATTGCCATTTTCAAATGCCCTTTCCTCTCATCTCGGAGAGCGCTTTGAGTAACGTTTTGTTGGATCAAACGATTACCCTGACTTTCTCCGCAAGTTTGAATACGCATGGCTTGCGGTAGAAAATCATTTTAATTGAGCCCTTTTAAGAGTAAACCAAATCTTTCCTAGACCTTTCGTAGATTTTTTTGTGTATTTGTGAATTGACAAAGCATTCTCATATTATGCCAGTCCAGATGCTTTCCAACTTCATCCTACGTGGGTCTTGCGCAAAGTACTGTTGGCGGGTTTGATGATCGTGCCAGCACTAAGATATGATCGTTATCACAAGATAGTTACTCATACCGGAATCTTTAGACTGTAAAAGTTATATTTTAATGATGGACTTGCTTCAGTTGTGGAAACTTGGACTTATAGTATTGGCGCAAGTTGCAGGTGAGTCATGAGATAATCTGAGTATACGAGTGCCGGCTTGTGTGCGTTTGCGTTTGTATGTGTTTTTGTGTGTTTGTGTGTGTGTGTTTGTGTGTGTGTGTTTGTGTGTGTGTGTGTGTGTGTGTGTGTGTGTGTGTGTGTGTGTGTGTGTGTGTGCGCGCGCGCGGAGGGGTTAATCGCTCATTTTTTGGTATATATGCTTGAATTTTTGACGAATATCCCTCATTTGGCCAAAGTTTTGTTTTTACTAATTGACGCTATATTTATTAATAAATTTATTACACGCTACATATCAATGTATGTATTTATGTTCGATTGAAAAGTGTGAGTGGAGTGCAGGAAGTTCTTATCTCGCAGGCCACATAGCTACCTACCACTTTATTACGCAGTGATTTGTTCACGCTCGTGTTTCTTTGCACGAAGTGGAACGGGGTGCAAACAGAAGTGGCATGGTGAAAGCTAGTTCCTTCTGAGGTTGGTTTCTGATCTGGAACATCGGCAATTGCGATTAGTCGCAAAGCAAACATCTTCTTTGTTCGGCAAAGCATCTAAGTGTTTCCTCTTACAGTCGTCTTTGTTCAGCAAGTCATCAAGGAATAGTGTTTTGGCTTAAGGTTCAAGATATCTTCTTCGTTCAGCAAATCATCAAAGAATAGTGTTTCGGCTTAAGGTTCAGGAAATCTTCTTCGTTCAGTGTTTTATGATGTCCTTGACCCACGAACTTGCCTGCGATTCTTGCTTTGTTCCCATCATAACGGTCATCCTTGAGGCGAGATTAAGTCGGTCAAAAGCTATTCCCTCAATCTTTGAAAATCCCCTTAAGCTTTACTAATCAACCGTTTCGAAGGATTGAGTACAGCCACTAGATCATGGTCAGGCCAAAACTAACCAGGATGGCCTTTTTCGTTGAGAAAGTAGGTCACCGATGGAGAAGCGAAGAAGGCTAGTGGTCTCGAATTCATCCTTGTTGTAGATTGTTGTAGACTTGATGATCACGGACTGATTTATACAAAATTTAGACACACATTCATAAAACAATTATTGCAATTAAAATACCGGTAAAGGAAATAACTGCTCATAAAATAGTGATGCGTGGAGATACTTTCCAACAACCAAGCGACCTCCGTGTGACACAAAAAAGTAAAATTACGACTACGGACGACACAAACTTGTTTAAAGACTGCCATTAAAATGCAAAAACCCTACACGCCCAGTATAAACCGTGCTTTGCTAATTTATAAACATTTTTCTCAATGTCTAGCATAGGTGTTTCAGGCTTTTTGTTGTTAATGTTTGATGTTTTTAATGTTTTTCTTTTTGTTTTGTCGTGAGAAATTTATTTTCTAATTTCTAAAAATATCCCTTGCATGAGTTACAAAAAATATATGAGTAAGTGCGACCCGAAGCTCGGTTAGGTTTATTTGAAGCGTAACGCTTGGGCAAGGTTTTCGTACGCGATTGACAGGATCTCTCCACCAAGGCCCTCCCTATAGGTGTCCCAGTATTTTCTGAAGATCCAGTCTGCATTAAGTATTCCAGAAGATACAGTCTACGAAAGCAAGCCAACTGTGATTCGCTAATAACAATGTTCTTGATTGCCTTGTGGTCGATTTGATGTTGTCGGAAGCTGAGATGAGAGCATGTGACGTTACTTCGTCTGGAGCAGGGGTCTTTTTCGCACGCGGGCTGTATTAACGAACATACAGTCGTTTGGTAGCCGGATAAAGAGTCAAGGTCAAATAAATTAGAATCAAAACAGGAGTATGGCGCTGAGCTAGGCCAGAGCCAGGCCGATTACCGCCACTAAAACACACAAATTATTAATGTGCTTAATTTGCGAGTGAAAAGCGCAACCTTTAACGAATCATAAATTTTCGTCTCCTTTTGTTGATAAAACGCATCTGCGGGCCGAAATAAATGGTCTCGTGGGCCGTAGTTTTTAGACAGTTGGTCTGGGGCCGCAGAGAGACCGAGGCAAGATGGTCGCAGCAAGAGTCACCGACTAGCTCACAACCACAGAATTTCCCGAGGTGCATTGCGCTGGTGACTGACGCCATCAACTCATTTGTTCCAGCAATCAGAATGCAAAATAAGATATGACGGCAAATGGTGATCAGAGGCGGAAAGCTTCCAGGAACTGCTTCTCGAAGGTTGCTTGGGCAAAGTTAACTCGAACGACATTCTATGGTAAGGGACAAAACATGACGCCATAGTGTGTCTCCCTCAAAACCCTCCGGTTATTTATACATGGAGCCGTAATTTTTAAATTATAATAAAGCATTAGATGAAATAGTAGTCTGAAGGTGAATAAATATTCCCTCCGGACTAGAACCTGAAAATGCGTTGGTGATGAACGGGCCACTGCTCGCGGGTACATAGACGGAATATCTACGCCGCTACTTTTGTTGAGAAGCAGTTCGATAGAAGAAGGGCAGTGGTCTCGAATTGATTCTTACTTTTGTTCTGCTCCAATTACATTTTGGACGCATATTTATACCAAAAACACCATCAGATCATTAAATACAAGAAAAGAATAAACTGCTCATTAAATAGCTATAAACAGAGACACACCTGGCAACATCATCACACCCATGTTGACCCAGTATAAAATTACACTTACGGACGAGTCAAACATGACTAAGACTGTAATTGAAATACTGACAACATACACGACTATAATTACGTGACCCAGCAATATACAACATCATCGACAACTTCCTTTGAAAGCCCTTGCGATGAATTTGAATCAAACTAATCAAATTTGCCTTTAAATGACTGGTTAAACCAATTGCATACAAAGTGACTACGTAGCTTAGTCTCACTCAATTGTTGCCAAGTTATGTCACTTACTCAGGTCACGTCATGATGTTTAACATCCGCCAACGCTGGCTGTTATTATCCCCTGTTTTGGTTCTAGAGGGAAATTAAGAACAATAATACTTTCTTACTTGTTGTGCACTTAAAGTATTTTATGTATGATGACCAGAAACCCTGCTCGTTTCAAGATATTTCAAAATATGATTAAGCTTGTGGAGCTTGTGCATCCGTTTTTTAAATAAGCAGCAGATCATTCCAATTCCTGCATTCGGAACTTTAAACTCAAATGCAAAGCAAAATACAGCAGAACGATGATGAAGTACTAAACATCAAGTGTAGGAGATACGCTTAGCTGCCAAAAACAAAATGCAAATTGTCTTAACTTTCAGTGACAACAAATAGGTTGGGCAGTTAGGAAGCAGTGCTGTTGTTTGGCTTCGAGCTGATAGAAGAACCTCTAGTTTTGCCTATCTTCTTTTCTGAATTCTACCGAAGTCAATTTAGTTTTCGGGTGTTCGATATCAAACCGCACATTGGGAAACTTTTAAATGTAATCTGATAAAAGGTCTCTTGAGACCAGGCTCGTTTGATCACATGTTTAGTATCATTAGCGAGCCTTGAGCTTCAAAACCAGCAACAGTATCTCAATGCCAGGGTTAACTAGTTCGCAACTAGCAAATCAGTCTGCCTTGATGCCCTGTGGTGGTGGCGAGTTGGCAACTGCGTCAGCGACCTATTTCCAAGACCAAGTCATCAATTTCAAGAAAAAATGGATCGAGAATGAGTCGCTTAAAAGTTGAGCCAGAAGCCAGAGAAGACTGTTTGCAATATTTGTATATCCATGTGGGTCATCATGGAATATGTTGACATCAAAGAAAACCCTCATTTTTTGCGAGCTTTCGACAAAAGCAGCTTTAAAGGATATGACTAACCCTGGATGTTGGAAGTAGAGCAATCACGTTTAAAGTCTTTCCTTGATTCTTAAGGCCTTGCTATTATCAACCCTACTGAGAATATAAAAATCACAAAATTCTACAGTAGCGTCACAAGAAAGCATGTGTTCTCTGACAGGAGTGGAGCACTGACCATGATGATTTTACCAGTCAGTGGTGACATCCCCTGATGTTCACAGAATCTTTTCTGTGTGTGTCATTTGGTTTTACCGATGTACGTAGATTTGCATCTACTACACGTATACTTGTAGACAACACCAGACACAAGATCACCTATCTTTAAACATAAATGAGGAACTCAACATTCCCAAATATTTGAAGAAAATAACAAGATCAAAGTCATCAGAACTGTTTTTATGAATCTTTTTTAGTTGCTGCTTGAATCGGTAAAACCAAACGACATTGGTAATCTGCTTGGTCCTATTTCAAGGCTTGGCGGCTCACTAGAGAATACTTCGAACTCGAATACGGCAACCTCAATACAGAGTTATATATTGGTAGATACTGACTTGCCAAAGAAAACGAGAGAAAACAAGCAAACTAAGATTTCTTAGATGAGTTGCAGCATTAGCGCTTGCCTACTGTTAGGACCGCAGCAGCACATTGTACTTAAACACTTTTGTCGGGACTAAGTGTTAGGTAATGATCTGGTGAGAGAAATCCTGCCCTTCGCTGCCTCCTTACCTGTCACTTCTTGGACAGTCTTTGGCTTTTTTCTGCGTTCTACAATAAGCTGCTCTCCAGTATTCGTAGCAATTTTTAGCGCGGTACGCACCCAGTGCTGCTGCTTGACGTTCTGGTACCTTCGTCGACAACCAGTACAAGCTAAGATGGCGGCTGTGCAAGCTGTGGTAACTATTGCTTCAGTTGATAGCAATGAGCGTAACGGCGCAATACTTCTTGTAGGTACCCAATCTGGCTTCCTCTTTTTATGCAGACTTTTTGGCTAGCCCATCGAGTTTTTATATACGATTATCTCTATCGGGTAGTGACAAAGAATTATGAGAAACAGCATCAGTTAAAATTATTGGTGACTAGCATGCTTCTAAACTCAATTTATTAAACTTGCAAGAAAGGAGATCATAAAGGCACACGATCCATCAAATCATTCGAGGAGAGTTGCTTGCGTGAGATCCAAAGGATGGCAAAATGCGCCGTACCAAATTAGGTTCGTCCTCATAGAATAATATGCTGCTAACTCAAAACATTAATGAAGAAATTTACATACACAAGATATTTTCAATCCAGAAGAATTGGTCCCCGCTAACAACAATAATCTGCGTCATCACCAAATTTAAGGAAACAACCCTAGATTACAAAGCTGTGAGGCGAGAGCAAACGAAATGGAAGCAAAACATTGAGTATCATCTGTGGCACTGAATTGATTCACACAAGATTCAAACCATGTATTCACAACGACAGCAACCAGAGCAAACCATTAAATTAAGATACATGGCCGGATTTAACTCCACCCAAAACAATATTTGCGAGCCAGGGTCTTTTTTAAATGATGTGATATTTCCTTCTGAGGATGCTAATGGAATTTATTCATGCTTTCGGTAGGCGCAATCACGCAGACATCAAGGAGAGACAGCAATTTTGACTTCAACATTAACTGTTTAAAACCCAAGGAGGTTATGATCTAACTTCCTTATACCTTCCTCCTGTACGCGTATTTGAAGGATTTCTACAAGAATCGAACCCAGGACGCAATAGGCGTCCCGCGGGAGCTAGCTCTAGGGTATCCAATTTAGAACTATGCTTGGCGCGAAAATGATTCGCCATGTCACCATCAAAAGCTCTTCAACCGTCACAAGCCGATGCTTACGGGTCTCATTTAACTTGACCGTGTTAGAACCGCCATCATTAGTAGGCTTGCACGCTCTACTTTAGCTTGGGCTGTGCGTAGCACAAGTACTGAAATGAAATTCCTTCGAAGAGCAAAATTTACTTGCGTTTCTAAATTTCTATGTACCTAGATAGTGGTAAAATGTTACGGAAGAGCTCAGGTGATTTTTGATCTTCCTAGAGCTCAACCTTGTCAGGCAAGAAGTCGATTTTCAGAAATTTTGCAAGGATTTGCATGTAGCACTTAACGATTCCCATGTTTGTGGAATCGCGATAAGAGTGTTCCAAAGAATTCCTATTAACGTTGTTCAAAATAGATGAAACACTTGTTGTAGAATGTTGTTCACCACCCTTCACTTTGATCTTACCGTATGTACTAACTCGTGCCGTTTACATATTCAATATAGAAACAAACCTATTAACCCACACAAATAACACGCAAATTAACTACACTTATAAATAATAGCTCAGCAATAGAAGCACAAACAGAAAGTACACATACGAAGCTGGTTAACTGTCAGGAGGAAGTCCCCCATAAGGAATAGCTACGCTCGTTCTCGACACAGTGCAGTAATGCCATGTATGGTTTTACTTGTATGTGGATGGGTAGTTATAAACTTTGCACCTTTCTCGGTTTTACCTTGCCATACGAAAACAAAATGGTTTAGTACTGTCTTAGATCCACAGTTTAGGTATGGCGGTCAAATTTTAATCGCCACTTATTTCAATCTTACACAGTTACGACTAGTGTGGTAGATAACATTGTGTTGACAACCATATTTGACCACCTTTTCGTGTATTTACAGTTCTCTAAAAACCAAATGAGTAATTACTTACCAGACCGCATGAAGAACTTAAGGATAATGGGACCCTGCAATAAGCGTTTCTTTAGAATTCCTATTGGTGCAGCAAGTTGAGCAGCATAAAGCAAGAGATCAACAACAACAACAACAACAACAACAACAGCAACAATTTATTTCTACCAGATAGCAAGCTAAAAATTAACTCCAGTAAGACAATCGTATTGGATAGCTAATTGGGAAGGAGGGCTCCTCTTAGCAGAGCTAGTTTGGGTGGAAGAGCCCCTAAAACATTATTAGGTATTCGTACCACATAAAATCACAGGTTAAACACGAAATTTTACAAATATCGTTAACGTTTCCAACAAGCATGGGTCTAGCAGTTCGATGATGTCGCAAGTAGCTAATACACTA
>QQSS02061211.1:0-17882 GCA_003687565.2 Craspedacusta sowerbii
TCTGGGTTGATATTAGGACTTTCGCCAGATCTTCAATCCATGGAGCAGATCAGAAGGATCATGAGACCTACAGATGTACCCGATACAGGTATTTAGCCTTTTGCGTTCAGAGCTAACAAAGGTTCTACGATAAAAGCTTTGAAAGACATTTTGGTTGCTTATCCATTTTGCATATAAAGTTTCATTTTTCCAGGGCACAAACTTGGAGATTGGTAGTCTGCAATGCCTCGTTGCGTTCAGTCGTCAAAAGTCTAATACGTCACTTTGACCCCTCCACGTGGCTTTTATTTGTCCCATTATTGTCCCCTACCAAACCCTCCCCATGTTTTTAACCTCCCTCACCGAAACTAATCCCCCGGTTCATCTATCGGCCCGTCCCGTCCTACTTATTCCATCCTACTCTGTTCAATTCCGCCCGCCCTTATCCTGTTCACCGGCCAAATGTGGCCAACTTCCCAGCTTGTCTTCTACCCTGCCAGCCTGGCTTTGTGAGACGAAAGTCCTGACTGTTAATATCAACACTGTGATAGCACTGCTAGTGCTACGTTTACAGGTTTAGTACGAAGTTTTGAACAGTCAATGCAAGATGAGATCGTGCGCCGTGACAGCTTTGGGCATCTCTGTGCAGATGGCAAGCCAGAATAAATCCTGAGTTCGCAATCCTCATATATGCATACACACTGTTCGTTCACTCTCTCTCCAGAATATCCGCCGAGAAGAAACAACAGCGATGTATTTTCGGCTTGGTCCGTGGGGTGTGAACCGTGTGTGCGCGCTTGTTCTTTCAGGCTTGCTTTGTGACTTACTTTGGTCCGACCCTGACAAAGACATTCAAGGATGGGGCGAAAATGATAGAGGGGTCTCTTTCACGTTTGGCGCCGATGTTGTGGCGCGATTTTTAAACAGACATGACCTTGATCTTGTTTGTCGAGCACACCAGGTATGCCTTTTTGCTGGGCCTAGCGCAGCTCTGTCATGGATGGTGTTCTCCTGGGGGTCCTATCCGCCAGCAGTAGAGGAGGTGGGGTCTCCGTTCGCGGACCACGCCCAGATGAGGGTGGCCGGTTGTGTCCCTAGACAGAGCTGGGCTGGGCCGTAGCCTGACATGGCTGTCGAACTATGTCTATCTTACGTGCGTGGTTTGCGATGCGCGTTTCTGCTTTATCTCAACCTCTCTTAGGCTTGTTGTGTGACTTGTTGTGGTCCGACCCTGACAAGGACATACAAGGTTGGGGCGAGAACGACCGTGGGGTCTCGTTCACCTTTGGTGCGGATGTTGTTTCCAAATTTTTGAACAAACACGATTTCGATCTCGTTTGCCGTGCACACCAGGTCTGTATGTGCATGAAGGGGTGACAGAGTTGCCCTACAAGTGTAGCTGTGTTGTCTGCGTATTCGTTTTGTTGCTTGCGCCAAATCTCAAGTCGCTTTCTGTGACACCTGTTTTGCATCTTTTTGGCGTCTGGATTTCCGTGATGTCTTTCTCGTTGTTTTCAATGCTTATGGTTGGCTTATGGCTCAAGTATTGCATCTTAGTTTGTCCTCCGTTTGTTCGGAACGGGGTTTTCCTAGGTACGCAGCTGAGGTTTACCTCGCTTGTTGTCGGCGTATCCACTTACTGGCGTTTTGCATGGCCCCTTGAGAAAATATTTTCTTTCTGTTGATTTTTAATTTCTTCATTGTTGTGGCAAAGTTCATTCAAACATTCTCGCGTATAATTTATTATTGTTGAGTTTTAAAGTTTCTTTAAAACCTCAGTTTCTTCACCAGCCGTCGTGCCTTATATCAGAATCCAGCTTGTTATTCAATGATCAGAAAACAACTTCAAGAATTAATGCTGCCAAGATTAGCAACTTTAATTGTTGCGTTACATGAACTTTCTTTTGATTAGAGTTCCTGTCTAAAGTTGTCTATAGTATGTTTTTTGTAGTATAGTATTCTTATTGAAGTTG
Source organism: Craspedacusta sowerbii (assembly GCA_003687565.2). NCBI lineage: Eukaryota > Metazoa > Cnidaria > Hydrozoa > Limnomedusae > Olindiidae > Craspedacusta > Craspedacusta sowerbii. The sequence goes on from QQSS02061211.1 coordinate 1,953, forward strand.
TTTTTTTTTAGGTATCGCGAGTAATTTAGCCACGCTAGTTGGATGTTGTAGCTTGATGCTTCCAGATTGATATTTGTGCCCATATTATTTCCTTGCCACCCCGAAGTTGGGGCCCTTGTGCGAGTGATGCTCGATCGATCCCCGCGCGTTAGCGCTATCAATCTCACTCTCTTATATGGAGATGTAAAGGCTACCCTGGAATGGCAATCCCGTCCGAATTTCTGTTTATGCTGTTTAACCATAGGGCTGCTTAAAAATGGCCTCCTCTTGTCGTGGTCACAAGATTTTGTTTTTGTTAAGCGCCGCAAAAGGAAGCATTTGTTGCAATTACCTGGCTGAAATGTTAGTGCCACCGTTGCTTGAGAGTTTCTCACGGAGACGCCTTGCTCGGTTGCTGAACCTTAGATATGGCCTCCGTGCGTTTCGTTGTTCGGTATGGCCAGATCTCTTTCGGATTGTTGAATGTCGCCCACCTGAGCGGCCTGCGCGGTGCTTTGCGTGCCCGCAGGCTTTGTTTGCGTCTTCAGCATTGTGCTTAGTCGCCTTAGGTACACGTGCGTGTGTGTGTGGGTGTGTGTGGGTGTCTGTCTGTCTGTCTGTCTGTCTGTCTGTCTGTCTGTCTGTATGTGTGTGCGTGTTTGTGTGTGTGTGTTTGTGTGTGTGTGTGTGTGTGTGTGTGCGCGCTTTGCTTTGGCGCTACTGACCTTGCGACAATGGCACCTCTGGTTTACGGAGTTGGCGCCCGATCGCGCGAGAGTTTTCTCGGTCTTTGCTATGTGGCTTTAATCCCTATACCTTTTGGACTTCCTTCTTCCTTATGCTCGAGTAACATTCATTAGCATTAAAACCGTGTTTTTGCTCTCGTTTTAACTCTGGCCGCTTGTTGTATTCGTGGATGTATACTTAATTCCATTAAGTCGTGGGAGCATCTAAACTCTGGGTGCTTTCTAACCAGGTTGTGGAAGATGGATACGAGTTCTTCGCCAAGCGTCAGTTAGTCACCTTGTTCTCAGCGCCTAACTACTGTGGAGAGTTTGACAACGCCGGAGGTATGATGAGCGTTGACGACACCCTGATGTGCTCGTTTCAGGTAGGTTCCATGTCTGGCTTTCCTTATTTACTGTTCGCTTGCGTTTTACGTGACCTTTATGCAAGATATCTGTAGTTGACCAGCATTATCGCGCTTGGGTAAGGTCGGGTGTTCCGGTTGTAGCGACGTTGTTATGAAAGATGTCTTATTGAATTACGTTGTTGCGCTTTGCTAGATGTTCCTGTTGTGGCTATGTGCTGTGGCGCAGTTCATGTGCTGTACCAGTCGTTATAATTTTCGTTCAGATTGTCGACGCTGTTATCTGAGTTAAGCCTATTCTTATTTCGCTCTGCGCAGGCTGTTCAGCTGTGATGAGTGTGCCTTGCGGACATTTTTACTTGCGTCCGCAAGTAGCACCAATCGTCAGGCTCTTGCAGCTGACTCTCTTATGTATTAGCTTTCGCCTGTTCAATGTTGCCATCAGTGAGGATGACTTGGTTGCCTTGTTCATACCGTGTAGATCTTGAAACCTGCTGAAAAGAAGGCGAAGTACCAGTACGGGGGAATGAATGGAGCCCGTCCGAACACACCGCCCCGTAACCAACAAGCAACGAAAAAAGCCAAGGGTGGAAAGTAGAGTCCAGATGAAAGGCTTTGGAAAACTTGTGAACATTTGTCGTCTCGTTGGTGTTATTTGTTAGCCGTTGCAGAGAGTGGTGTAACCTGTCGGGGAATGCACTCGCCTGGCTGGTTGTGGAGTGTAAGTATGGCTCAGCTGAGAGTGCTTGTATACATAAGCGAGTTGAGTATTTAACAATGGAAGCCCGTCTTTATCTTTTGGCGTAGTATTGTGAAAGAGGCAGATACCCTATCGACTTCATGATTGATGCGCCAGTTCGCGCATTGTATCTCGTATCTGTTGTTAATGAAAGGAGATTGAAGTGAGGAGAGGATAAGAGAGTTCAGACCAACTACGGAAAGCGAACGTCTTCCACTTCCTAAGAAATCTCGACGTTCTCGAGACGTAATGGCCTTGACTTTGCTGCTCTACTTGTTAAAGGATTGACAACTATGTTATTACTGTAGATACCGTTTCCTTTTGGACGTTTCCTACTGACTTTCGATTGAGTTGCACATCTTCAGAGTTTTTTTCTCGGTCCTCTCTGGCGATGGTTAGATGATTTTTCTTCTAGTTGTTTTACTGTGCTTTTGCTTTGCAACGTCCAGCCAGAAGTCGAGGCTTGCTATTATGCCGGTGCCGTTACATTGTGGTCTGCTGTTTTTGCAACTTGGCGGAAGTTAAGATGGTGACTGGTCTGATTTGCCCGTGGGGGGTGCCTGGAAGATTGGTTTGAAGTTGCTTGCGTCACGTTGTAAGGCTTGTAGGTGCCGCTATCTTAACGGGATTGAAATTTTGATCGGCGACTGTCGTGCTGTTGTTGTTGTTGTCATATAGAAGTAAAGTCTTAATTTTGAATACTCTTCGTGTTGTGATTGTTTTGGTCACGCGCGTCCAGAACGTTAAAACGGGCCCGAAATTGACTCCGCTTCAGTTTCGATGGCGTTGGTACTGGACGAGTGGTGTGTGTGTGTGTGCGTGTCTGTGGATTTGTATGTGTGGGTGTGGGTGTGGGTGTGTATGTGTGTATGTGACTGTGCTTGTCTGTGTGTTGTTGTGTGTGGAATATGGCGGTTGAGTACGGTCTTTCAAGCCGATGCGGCCTTCGTTTGGTACTAAGCCTTATGTCTTATCCAGAATCCGGGCCGCAGTCATGAATTTTTTGTTGAAAATTTGAGTTTCTGTTAGACTTACATAGGTGGTTCGTGAGGCCGGAGAAGAGTAAGAAGAGGCTTTGATAACTTTCATGGCAATTTTGTACATGGCATGTGGCGGCTATCTTAAGAATTTGCTCAAGGCTTTTGCGACTTGCTTGGTACTCGATAAAATAACCATGGCGTATCCTCGTGCTGATTGCTGGTACTAGACATAGCGTGTTGGACTATAGATAAAATGCGAATACAAACCATCCCGAGGTTAAGTATGGACAAATCAGAACACCACTTGTGAGCCAATTGATGTTGCTTCAGGCCTTCCTTCTTTGGGACCTCAACAAAGAGTAAATTGCGGACTGAAATACGGACGAAACAGTCAACTACATGGAATTTAACCATGCAGTTGACCGTGTCAGTATTGCTGTACTGACAATGTTTGGCTCTACATATGCGTGTGAGCAGTCTTTCTCACATCTAAAGAGCATTAAGACTAACCTACGATCACGTTTAACGGATGGTAGTCTTAACGCCTGCATGAAGCTTAACCTCACCACGTATCAACCAGACTACAAAACCATCAGCAAAACCATGCAGCTCCAGAAGTCGCATAAATGGTAAAAAGTACTTTATTAACAAAACCCACTTTCCTGTACTTACGGTTGTGGACTACGCCATTAATATTTCTTCTGTATGTACCCACATATATCCTCTACTTTTCTAGCCGGCTTTTGAAACTACAGTTTACTATTACACTATGTTATTCGGGTCAAAAATGATCGCACTGTTCTAATTTTAGTTTTAATAAACGTGTTTTTCTACATTTGCGTAACGTAACGTGCACATAAACGTAATTATTATTTTTAATTAGCTTTTTATAATATTTTACTTCATTTAACAAGCCGCATATATACAGCTTGTTAAATGGAGTAAAAGGAGTAAAGAAGCAAATTAAAAATAAAAATTTAATTTATGGCTCTCTTGAGGATTTTTTTTTTAAAGAGGCGTTCCTGGCTCTCATAGACAAAAAGGTTCCCGACCCCTGGGTTAGGTCATAGATTAGCCACGATGATATATAGATTGTACGTGAACGAGCAAGTCCGAAAATTCCCTACTTAAACTCGGAGTGGAAGTCTCCAGCTGCTCATAAGCGCTAGGTGCTGACTGCCGTGGTCTGCAGAGCAACTTTAGCATCTGGCCCGGCAGAAAGGCAAAGCTTTCTCGCTGTTGCAGAATTTTGTTATGAATCATTTACCGCAATATCATGCATGTACCTCCTAGTCTTGTTGCTTCAAGTAGTATAGTTTGTCGTAATAATCCTGCTGATGCACACCCCCGGAATATTTTCCTTGTTTCTCCGTTCTTAATTTTCTTTAATTTCCTGTAGATTGACGAATTGCTTGAGTTAGACTATAGAGTTCCCGTCCTCGTATGTTATTCTTACTTGTTGAAGCCTAAGCATGTAATTGTCTTATGAGGTGCCTGGTGATTAGCATCGTAATATTTCATGGCTCATCGGGTACTAGTACTTTGATCATATCGGTTCACATGTAAGACTGGAAGGGGAGGCGGGGGTGGAAATGTACTGTACTGAAGGATGTTGCCTGTCGCAACGTTAAGGTTCCTTAGAGAGGCGCCGTCATCTGCGAAAATGAGATCCGTATTTGGGTACAAATACTACATGCCGCGCTACCTACCATCTGTAAAAATCTACCCAAATAATAGCATCCACCGCCGTGGTACGGAAGTGTAGCGGTGGTGTTGCTATTTCCGGAGGTTGGAGAGACCAACTCTGCTCCTGGTTGGGATGAATGAGTGATTCACAGCATTATATGGGGTGGGCACTGTTTCGTATCAATTTTTTTCGAGAAACTATCTCATCTAAACTGTTTTTGAAGAAGAGCAACATGGTTAATGGCAGGTGTCGTTTGCGAAAGCTGTTTACGAAAAATCTTCTGTCGCAGAGATCACGCTTCTTATTTCTCGCTATAGTAGAAGCAGCAATAAACGTATTCGAACGCAATAAGCTAAAGATCCTGAAGTACGGCCAAAGATATCACTAAGCTTTTTGCAATTTCCTTTTCTTTTCTTCTATTTTTACTTGTAACTTACCATGATAATTTAAACAACAAAACAACAAAAAATTTTACCATGATAATTTAAACAACACAACAACACAAAATTTACCATGATAATTTAAACAACACAACAACACAAAATTTTACTATGATAATTTAAACAACACAACAACACAAACTTTACCATGATAATTTAAACAACACAACAACACAAAATTTTACTATGATAATTTAAACAACACAACAACACAAACTTTACCATGATAATTTAAACAACACAACAACACAAAATTTTACTATTAACTAAAGGATTTTTCTTTCAAATTAGGCTACCACTAAATTTGGTAACATATTAAAAAAGGCGTATCTAGCTGACTCGAGGGCATTAGATCATAGCAAGTACGGAAATAACACGGCGACAGCTTATTGTCTTGGCAAAGACTTTTCTTGACAGTGAAATATTAGATTCGCCTACAAGGTCTTTACCAAACTTAGTTAATGCCTTAGGGCTGTCCTATGCAAAATTTATGCGTAAATATTTTTGAATGCATAATGGCTTTAATGCCCGCTAGAAAATGTGAAGCCCTTACCCCACCTTCTCATCAAAATCATATTGTCATCCCTTAAAATGCTTTTAGTCGAAATTTTGCTCATGGAATTATTTTTGATTCCATAGTGAAGAAAATGTAGGTTGGTTATTGAAATTTAATAACTACGTTTACTTTGCAGGTCTATTCACACTCTTCGTTCAGGTCCACTCTAAAATCGAAGATTATTGCTCGTTTATGTGAATTACCTTACACATTACCCTCTGACGTAACTTAATTAGCATTATTTTAAGGACACAACACAGTGTATGCAAAATCTGCCTACAATTGCTGGCTTATAAACAGCGACAGTACGCTAAGCGCCGTCATTCCTCCGCTGCCTCGTGACAGCGTGCGGCAGATAAGCCCACGACTAGAAGAGATTGTTTGCCAGGGTTTGGTTTCAAGTAATCCCCTTATTTAGTCGGTCTATGGGAATTGGTTCCGGTGGAGTCAGAATCGGCAGGTGCTATTGTGGAACATGGCGATGGACCTCCAGCCAGTGAACCATTCATGTAGAGGGCAAGTGCTAGGTGAATTGAACCTGAACTTGATGAAGAGGTATTAAGTACGTTGGAAAGGTAAGTGAAGTCTCATGCTTTCCTCGTCGAAGATTTTTTTTTTGGCGTCTTTTGAAAGGATTCGTGCAAAAACAAACCTAACGATCAGAGGCTCAGTTGCCAAGTGATGTCGGTCAACCAAACATATGTTGTCATGCCAACGGAATGTCGGAACGCATACGCGGTGTAAAAGGACAGAATTTACTTCCTCTTCAAACGCAAGTTTAGATTGGAAAATGCAGAATGCACGATTTGGTAACTCTTATCAGATGGCAGTGCGGGGTTTGTCAAAGAAGCAAAAAAAAAAGTTTTTATTGTTATTATTTTTTTATCGCTTGCTTGCAAAGCAGAACCCTTGTGCTTTTTATAAGTCAAATCGCTGATTTAGGAAGTGGCCGGGTAGGGTGGGGGTGTGTGTGTGTGGAATATTCATAGCTACTAGGGGCAGGTGAATTTCTGGGTGTACCAAGTAACCGTATTAATATGCTATTTATATTATATTAATATATAATATTAATTAACATACTATTTATTAAATGCTTATATATTAGTTCGTATCCCAAGAAAATTTTGCAGTTCGATAGGCTCTTCCGTGCATTCTGAAGTGGTTTTAGGTGTAAATAAGTTTCATCTTAGTATTCTGAGATCTTCTCATCATCCTTACATTAATGGCGTAAAACTTTCCTTTTAAACGTGAGAAATGGACGAAGACATGAAGAACTCGAGTCACTTTAAGACCGTTCAGACCAGCTAATGGGAGCAGTTCGTTTCATCCGTTTATATAAGCCTTCCACGTCGAACTAATTTGCTACATAGAACATTCTGAGACTGTTCAGAACATTTAAAAATAGCAATTTGTTGGATCGGTTTGGGCTCGTTTAGCTATTGAATAAGGCGCCGAATTCGTAGACATCCACAAGAGGCGTATAGCAACTCTCTTGTGAAGAAAGCTCGATGCAGAAACAAGATATTGCGAATTTCTGTATTGAATTAAAATTTCGCTGTGCGCAGAGTCCCCAATCGAACAGTACTTTACGATTTCATTCTGCCGACCTTAGTGAAACAGGGCAAGTAGCAGATAGGCATAATCTTTGTACTTTGCCCAATACCTTTTGACGATTGGTTCCTTCTGCTATCCCTCACTCCACAAATGAACAATCAGATGTAAAAGGCATCCACAGATCGGGGCTAACTGAGTATCCATAGAAGTTAGCCCTACAGTTCTTGGCACTGCTTGCATCTTTTAGAGCCATGACATTGTATTTATGAATGTATTCATGTACGCTGTTGGTTAATGGGAAAAATATATCTTGTTGTTGTTGTTGTTGTTGTTGTTGTAAGAGCTTCATTTTAATTGTGCGAAAGAAACATTTTGATGAGATCTTGTGACAGTTTACAACCTTAGCGAACGCTAGTAAATGCTGGTCGTCAGAATCTTTTTTTTTTTTGTTTTTTTGTTTCAATTTTCAGTCAACCCTGATTTCCTCTGGTTGGCAATCGCTTCCTCGCACTACTCATTTGTTGCCAAAAAGCTGTAATTTGTTTTTTCCTATAATGACGTTTCGTAAACCACAATGCTGAATGCCTGGCTTTTATGCATCAAGATATTTGATTGAGACATAACAAATAGGTGCATCTATAACCAACTACAACAGCCACCACACGGAGATCGGTGGGCAAGCATAACAAATTCCTCTGGGTACCCTGCTTGGCGAATCTCCTAAGATGAACGGACCAGCAACCGTGCGACTTCTTCATCCACTGAAAAGGTCCTCACGAAGAGTTTCTCGGTCGTTGGAGCATCGACTAGTGGTACGAGCCTCACTTTTTGGGCTCGTAACGAGCTCTTTAGCTCTATAAGAAGCTCACCCAACATCCGACGACTGGCTTCATAAACTGCCACTGGCGATAGAGAGACTGCGCAACAATATATGGCATCCAGGTACTTTTCAACGATAGTGCTGTAGAAGAATCTGTCTTTGAAAGCGTTTCTCAATCTATAGTATAGCTTGCTCTAAAATCACTGTAGGAGTTCATGTGGATCATTTTGTTTCTTCTGTTCCAGCTTCTGTGCTGCCACGGCTACAGAATTTTCACAAATTATAATGTTGTATTTGCTGTAGAGCCTTCTAGTAACAGAAATGGTAAGGCGCTCCCTTGAATCGGAAGGTTGCTGATTTTGTAATGGCGGCGTTGCTTAGTTCAACTTAATCCAACCATGTTTAAAATAAAGACCATTAGCTGACTGAAAATGAAGCCGCGGTGCACGGCACATTATAACGTTTTCTGTAGTGAGAAATTCACACTACGGAGGGATCGCGCTTTAAGAAACTCCGTTGAGCATAATCCCTTCTCGAAGTTGTATCGACTCTGCTGGATTTTGGAATCGTCCATTCCAGTAGACCGTGCACTAGCAGAATCGGCGCATGACCAATAGACTTGCTTCTCTCTAAGTTTGATTCTGGCCTACTTTCTTCCACCGGATTGTGTGACAGTTTTGTCTCTGACTCAATATCACAAGGGTCATGTCGATCCTTCCTCCGAACCTTACAAAATCGACCCAGCCACGTTGGACCATCTTAGCAGGTCGCAGAATCTGATATTTTGCTTCATTTAGTCAACATTCTACCACCAAAAATTGAATTCATAACTAATATTCAGCTTGGGTGCGAACTTTAAACGACTTGAGGAAACCTTCCCCAAATTTATTTCAGTACGCATGCGCGTCATTCAACAACATTGCCGATTTTATCGTGAAAAAAGAAAAAATTTCTTAAACGTCGTTTAGGGTAAGCTGAGCACGTCCGATGCTCCAGAGGCTAGCATGTTTATCAGGATGGTTTATAACGCCCCCCTTGACTGACAAGCATTGAGCACTGTTAATTCGCTTGCAAGTGTATGTAAGAGATTTCTTTTGAAGATTTTTTTGATAATATCCAGACCAATTCATTATATCCAGTTACTCTTCGAACATCTTTCAAGATTTCAGAGGTTTCCTGAGCGTGCAGCAGGGTGGGAGTAGTACACACGACTCACTCTCAGTGGACCTAGAATCTTCCGGAGAAAGACTTGTACAATCTATCAAATAAGAAGCAGGCTTTCAAATTTTGTTCCTTGTTAACTACGAGATATTCTCGTGGACACGCCCTTCTTTAAAAAATCGACATTTTGAAAATCGATATTGTTTGAAGCAGGCCTCCAAGAGAGAGCCATAGGCGTTCAAGGGCTCACCATTGTCCTTCTAGTGCTCACACTTTCTCTCTTGTAAAGCGTAAAGCAGATTGTCAAATACTTGACTAACTTTACCCATGCACGTACTTGAATCACAAAAGGGAAGAAGGCGTTAATTGAATCAGCAGGCTGAAATATTTCTCGCTAAGAGGACTGATGAGACACGAGAATCAATCTCAAGTTTTCAACTGCATGCTCGTCTTAATGTAAGACTTTAAGACAAAAGTTTTCGGTTAAGTGGGAACGGGAATCGGCTGTGAATAATTAGCCATGGGAAACAAGGTTTGATTTGTATTACTTTTGCAAATGAGCTCTGCTTTGTGAACACCTTCCTGCAAGCAAAGAAGCATTGTTTCAAAAAATTGCAAAATGCATTACACTATATTGTTTACGTTTGTGTTTTTTTCACCGGCGAATAAGTTTCGAGATTTAAAAAAAAGTGCCAGTGCGCTGAACAGTGTGAGTATAAGTCATCATTCTTTCTGTATCACTGTAACATTTGTGTTACTAAGAACACCGAGTACTTCAAGGCCATAGCTTTATTACGTGCATGGAGTTTGGCGTAAACTTGGTATTCACCAAATGTTCCGTTAACCCAGGCTCACCAGTGGGACTCACGGATGCCATCCTAGCCCCTCGGACTTACGCTCTCATGCTTGTTGTTGTTGTTGTTGTTGTTTTTGTTGTTGTTGTTGTTCTGCTACGCTCTAGACAGGGCGGAAACATGTAGCATGGGGAGGGCATTTAGGAATCGGTGAAGATCACTATTTTGAATTCTGTTTAACACTTAAGTGGTTGGTTGGTCGGTTGGTGAAGAGCCAGAAGATTCGAGAAGTCCTTCAGAAGCAAACGGAGCAAGTAGTTACATACGGAATATGCCTCTCAGTAGCATAAAACCACGTGCTCAGGAAGGCTCAGACGAATGGTAGATGATTGTAGAGCAGCTACTACACTGCCGCTGTTTCAAGGAGACAGTAGTTGTCTGTCTTGACTTTGCAAGGAAGACACGTTAAGCTGGGTTGCCACCAATTACGACGACGTTCAGCTGCTTTGCTGGTCATATTCTAATAGAAATCGTGATTTCACCAATATTTGGTCATTAGTAGGGCTCGGTTTCCAATGTTACAGTTAATTAAAATGCAAATGAACAGGCAAAATCTGGAATAAATGTAGTTGGAGCTTCGGCCGACTGACCTTGGGCGACACTTGTATATGAAAAAACGCGCGTCAGTGGTTGAAATATGTGCCAGCAATTTAGGTACTCCTAAGAGGATGGGCACTAAGGTTGGGAAAGTCTTTGCCTCAGTGCCAACGCAAATCCTAGAGGATCGTCTTTCAGTACGATGAAATCTCGTTTAAGAGATCCGAAAGCGTTTGTTCCTTGAATTCCAGCATACAGGTAAACCATGTTTTTTCTTCTCAGTGGCGTGTTAATGAAAGAATATTTCCCCAGCGTTGCTCAAAGATTTCTTCGCGTTTTTAGGTTGGCCGCCTCTACGCAGCTCTGAAATGTATTTAAGTAATTGTGCGCCATACTTGCTATTGTGTATCCACTGTGTTTCAATTCGAATGTGTTTCTCGCACGGTTACGTACGGTAACACTTGCCTCGTTCCGTTTAAAAGCAGAGGAATGTATCGTAGTAACGAGCTGATATAAAAATCCAAGAACCAAGATATATAACTACAACTGCCAGAGCTCTTCCAAGCGACAAATATAATACTGACTATCAGAGTACTTGTAGCTCCAAAATCGTTCACGTAAAAATATAGAGCCTACTTTATCTGCCAAGTAGTCAGTCCTAAAAAATCTCAGTTTGCGGTATGAACTTGCAACAGGCTCAGTAGTCGATGTCGATGAGAGCACACGTTCCGTGTCAATAATAATAAATATCCCAATCAAATAGATTACTTCTGGTATCAGCCCCTAGCGTAACTCAGCACATCTTTACCAGTGCTTGCTCAAGACGCTCAGCCACCTGTCTGGATTCAAGATCCTAGCTGACTGACTCCCAAGGCTGCAAAACTCGCAAACTCCAATACGCGGAATAACCATGAATTATTGCGAACTTACCTTGGCAGTGCGCGAAGGTTTGCAATACTAAATTGGTTCCAACATCTAGTAAATAAGCTCTTGGTGTTGCGTCTGCAGGCAATTATGCAAATGGTTTAATTTATATGCATTCAAAGGAACTTCCTTTATCCACATTAAGCGCCTCCTATAAAACCAAAGACTGTTGCAGTTGACTTTAATGAATTGGGATCGCTTTCCGTTAAGAGGAAGTTCTGTCTCTATGCATTCGAGTTTGCCTTTGCACCCTCACCTGTATAATCCGAATGGTCGTGACAGATATAGAGCGAAATGATGAAAGCAACAAAATTGAGCAAAGATTCTGCACATAGCACATTTTAGCTACGTATATGCAACTTCAAAAAAAAAAAAAAAAAAAAAAAACGTCCAAACCAAGAAATGTCGTGATCCAAAGAGCACCTTATAGCCTGGGCTTAACTCTATACTCAGCGCCTGTAAAGATATGGAGTGACAATTCAGCAGGAGCATAGCGCTAAGTGCATGACAAAGAGATGAGGGTAGTCACCGTAACGTATGAGATGTATTAACGCACTATTGAAGACGTTTTATGCCATAATTAGAAATGAATTCAAATCACCATACTCGAATTAATTCAAGACTGGATATTGCATTCCCAAGGCAAGGGGAAGCGCGAAGATTTTTGGCGTGTCTTTGTGAGTGTCATTGTGTGTGTGTCTGTGTGTGTGTGTGTGCGTGTGTGTGTGTGTGTGTGTGTGTGTGCTTGTGTGAGTGTTTGTGTTCGGGTGCCGGGATTCTTGTAGCAAAATTATAATAGGCAGTTGGTCTCTTGGTGTAGTTATGTCTTGTATTTTTGCGTATTGTTCGGCTGTACCGATAAGCAATGGAAGATCAGAGAAAGGTTAGGGTACACTGAGTTAGCTCTTAGGTAGTGCGTATTACAGTCAGGACTTAATCGAAGGAGATCGCAATATGGTATTTAGGAGTGTATTGATTCATGCGCTGCTACGAGTAAGGACGAGTCAGTCGCACCATAACAGAAAAGGTGTAAGCTTCTCGTTTTAGGGGTGGTGAAAGTCTACATGGTTAGGCGGCTGTCAATTTTGAACCTGCACATGATTCGTGTTGACAGCTGATGATGGAGTTTGAATGAATAAGGTATTTCCCACACCGTCACGTGCATCGCCAGTCAAGATGCCATGCCACAATCTCACCTTAGAAGGGTAACTTGCATCAATCAGTCAACGATTAAGAGGACTGCAACTCGCTCTGCTAAAACGGGATGATTTTTTTTCTCCCGTCGATTTTTATTTAACAAGACGAATAGTACAATTGCAATCACGCAACATACTAAGCAACATCGTACGCAAAACTTCAAGGTAAAAAATCGTATTCAAAGCTTTACAAGTAAAAGTTGATGAAACGCCCAGCGCTAGTGACAAAACGTCATTTAAACTGGCGATCCTCAACACCCTTATAATTTTTTAGGACACAGTAGTTCCTGCGCAAGGCAAATTTGCGTCGGATATTGGATCACGAAACAGCAGAGGCTGTCAATTTCGATCCGGCTGTCAACTTCTGCCCTTGTGCATATTTATTCAAGTGTGCGTGAACTAACTTAGCGTGATAGTCGATAATAAGTCAAGTTTTTTTGCAACAAATTTTGCTACTGGAAACCCGCTGACAACATTGCGAACCTTTTTCCAAACAAAGCCCAATCCTCGTCATTAAATTTCTGGAAATCTGTGTTGCGCTATCTGCTTTTTCAGCACGTGACTTGTGGAACTCCCGCGAAGCAACCCGCAGATGGCAATAATTAGCCCGCGATTGACGAGAACCATAAAGCGCGAAAACCGCGGGCAGTATACTGTTGGCGTCTTCGAAAAGCTGTCCTTTACCTGTAACCAACGAAAATCAATAACACAGGAAAGTTGGATAGAAGTTGCGTAAGTTCGTATTTTTTTTTATCGCAGAATCTTCGTTGAATTGTTTCAAGGCTGCATAAAGCCTACACAAGATTAGCGTTTTAAATTGCTTAGTGTTTCCGTCGCTTCAATTGGGGAGTCTATTTGCGGCACGTCTTGTTGATATTGGCTCGCCCAACCCACCACCCAATAGTTTCCCGAGCAGGCCTCCAGTTGTTTTCTCTTAAGTGGTTTGCAGAAATTTCGAAACTGCTCATCAGCATTGTTCGACCTCGATCCTAAATTCTCTAGATAGCTCGGTGGAACATGTTGCTTACACGATTGTGTCACGCAAAAGGCATAAGGCAGGTGCTTTGCCATAAAAGCCGGACTGGGGTCTCTACGGTGAGTTCATAATTAATTTGACATCCTCGTTCTCTTGCCTTCTTACTGATAAATATAGTGAAAGCGTATTCACATGGCTAGCCTTACCTACGTTTCGTCCAGGTCAGGATTCGGTTTCGTCCCAGAACAGAAACCTTTGCTTTAACTGGCCAGGCAACTGCTTCGAGTCCGATTAAGAACTCGAAACCTCCGGAAATCTTAAGCGCGCAGTTGCTTGAGAACATAAGCTCTCAAGTGCATACTTTCGCGAGATCGTCACATTGTCAACAGCTTGCCCTATCTTATTAAAGCGTAATTGCGTTTAAGAAATCTATCGTATAATTCACGTTTGTCATGATTCATACGGGTTCATTGTTAAGGCAGGCAGCAACATGACTTACTTTTGATGATGACGAGCCGGGATTATGCCCGGATGTGCAGTTTATCGATCGCCAGTGGCAGCAAATGAAGCCACTCGTTTTTTGGCGAGTGGGCCTTCTCCTACCTGCTCATGAAGGGATGATCGGACGATCGTCGATGCTCCGATGATCTCGAAGCAGAGTCTGATACCAGGAGATACTCCGGTTTTTGAAGACCGCCCCAATATGCGTAAGTCGTACAGTAGTTTGTCAGGTCTGCAAGGAGGATTCACCAAGCAGGATGCCACAAATCTTTCGCATTCCCTACCCTGCTTCCCGACCGGCCGTAACCTTGTTGGTCGGAGTGACACACAAAAAGTTACTGTCGAGTCATGTATGTGGCTGATAATAACTTGCATAGCATGGGCGGCAGCAGCTGTTGCTTCACGACATTGGTGCTGTTTCGGAAATGGTGTTATCGCCGCAAAAAGATTCCCAGTACGCTGTGATTTTCTGTTTGTGCAATTGCTCGACTTCCAAATCTCATGCGCGGAAATTCAATTCATGTACGTGTAACTGTCCGTCCATGTAAACACAGGTGATTGTTCTGTTGTTTGATTTTCTAGGTAGGGCAATATGCCATGTAACTCAACAAATAGCGGACCCACGGAACGTAATACACTTATTGTGCGTTGTTTTAGCGAGGGTTAGATTTCACAGCCCCCCAAAGTCTTCGCTTGCAATCGAAACGATCCAAGCGCTTTAGCAATGTAGTTACTGTTAGAGGCAGCAAACTAAGCTTACCTAGCGGACCCTCAGAAAAGAAATTAAATTTTGGTGCGAGTGTTTGCCAGCATTACGTCATTATTGTTATCCATGTTCAAGGCTTGCAAGTTTAAGACAATGCGAGCGTTTAACAGGCCAATTATTCAGCGAGCTTTTGCCACAGTCATATGACTATGTTTGATTATTATAGTTTTTTTATGACACAAAACTGCGTTAAATTTTGTTTTCTAGGCTACTGTTGTAGACGTGGGTCATATGGACGCAAGTTCCAGTGCTAGTCAAGTCCAATCAGAGTATCTTCCACTGACGGATACTTTCGGAGATCCATCCCTATCTCCCTATGGCAAACAACACATGTCAGCAGTAATCAACGGCATTCCAGCAATAACAGTCGTACCGTGGGACCGTTTTCACGATCGTTCCGAAAGAGCAGCGGAGACGAACGTGAGTGGTTTTCCCGATCGTTCCGAAGTAGCAGTAGGAATGAGCGTCAGTGGTTCCGATTGGAGTTCGTGTCACGAGGGTTATCTGGCAAGTGATACATGTGTTAGCCAAGTTAGTAGTTTGTCTTAAACTGTACTTGTCCGTGTCTCGCTTATTCGACGCTTTCTCTGATTTTCCCGCCGTCCTTGAACACTTAGGTGGTTTGTGGGGTTGTTTGGCAATTAATTCCTATTAATTCCTAAATAATGTGCTCTACGGAGTCGTTCAATCACCATTTGTATCCTGGGACAAGATATATCAACAACTTCCCTTTTATTAAATTCCTGATTTCTACACTGGGATTCTTGTTTCGTGCTATGAGATGGATTTCCAGCTCGCGGGCCTCTCCCCTATTGAAAGTTTATTGTTACAATTTTAGACTTAACCAGTTGGAAGCAGGAATAAAGACTTGATTTACTACATACTAAATGCTAATATATGTATCCTATATACTAAATAAATATCTTCAGAGTACAGCCTATGCTATTTGACGATCGGCGACTCATACTTGGTATACCACAAACAAAGGTTGATTATAAAAGACTGTTAGTTCAGACAGTTTAATTTTGTTATGCCTTCTAAGAGCGCAAGCAAAAGAACACTAGTGTAAAGTTAGACAACTTCTGACTGACTATCTTAGAGAAACCTTACCCGTTATATACATGATCTTACAATACCGTTACATAACCAATTACTGGAATATGCAAGTTT